>WYDI02026425.1:33851-47070 GCA_009867235.2 Psittacus erithacus | reverse complement strand
AGATACCACAGCTCTGCTCTTTCTCCTGATATCTTCTTGCCAGTCACTTCCCCCTCCTTTGAGCTGATCCTGTAGCAAAATGACTCAATCATGCTATTTGTGGTACAACAGTCATTTTTCTTTCCAGCAGCCTCTGATGTCAGAGACCAGCGAGAATGACACCCTGACAGGGCCCTGCCTTCAGCAAGTGCTCAGGATCAGGCTCAAGCTCTGGATCAAACCCCAAGGTCCAAGTTAGCTCACACAGGAGTCAATGGGTATTTTGTTACTGACTTCAGTGAGAATGAGATCAGGCTTCAGATAAAAGACTTTATTTACTCATGCAAACAAGTTATTCCTCTACTCCACTCCATTGTGGAAGTTGTGTGTCAGGAAAGCATACGCTTGTTTTTGGTAGAATTAACAAATTAATGGATGAAGGCAGCGCAGCAGATGTAACATAGCTACATCTTAGGAAAGCGTTCAATACAAGAGCTTACTCCAAAATTAATTCCCACTGGGACTGGATTAAAAGCTGGTTGCCAGGTCTTCAACAAAAGGAATGCATAAACAGCAGTGGGCTGTGCTGGAGTGGTGATGCTAGGCTGCTGCGGGGCTGCAGCAGGACTGGAGTTCCCGACTGCTTTCCCCAATGAGTTAGCAGATGGCATACATCCCAGAAGCCCAAACAGGGGTCTGGAGCCCAGATCCAACCCAAAGGGCATTCCTGTCTCTCAAACACCCAGAGGAATGGGATGATGCAGACTGGCGGAGGTGATAGAGTAAAACCTCTATGTTTTGTGGCATGATGGTACCTGAGCTTACCTGGCCCCCAAGCACCTTGCAGGAATTAGAAGTGCCTGTGCAGCATAGAAGGAGAGCTGGTCAGCTGTGGCACAGAGCAGGAAAGTGTCAAATTGATGTGGAAAGTCTGCAATATGGAAGGAGGCTTACAGGAGCTACCCACAAAGACAAATCAATCAGCTGGAGGGAGGTGGATGAAATAGTGAAGAAGAGCTGGGTAGCATTGTTTGAATTCCATGTGTCTGTTCTCCAATGGCTTTTTGCCAGAAATTGCATTGGTTTCATCAAATTTTAAACAAAAATTTAGGGTGAAATTTTTCTTTTAAGAAAAAGCATTTCAAAGACTGCTGATGCTTCACTCCTAATTTTATGTGGAGAATTTTTCATCTCTGTCAGTATTTCCCTCACTATTTCAAACTGCTTTACTAACATTAGCAACATCTGAGTAACATAGTCATCAGAGGCTTTCTGTGGACCTCCAGCGACTGGTCCACTCCTGCCACAATATTCAATAAGCTTTACATTGTCACACATACAAGCTATGCATCTCAGTCTGGGACTTTCATTTCCTTTTCTAGACCGTGTAGCATCCATTTGGTAGTGAAAGAAGCTGACACTTGTCAAATGCTGATGTCATCAGTATTTTGCTATAGAGCTAAAAATAGAAACAACTGTAACAACGCTGAAATTCTCATATGGAAATTTGAAATCATATTTGAAACCAGCTTTAAAAGATGCTTCAGGGAAACCTTGGGGCTGTTTGATTTCATACTGAAATGATGAAGGGATAAAACCAGATTCCAGCAAAACAGGTGCTTTGTGGAGCCCTGACTGCATCCCTGAGCTCACAGGGGGAGTGGGATGCTGGGAAGCAGGCACGAAGCCGGGTGGACAGCAAGCGAGATGCAATGCCTGGCTGGCGAGGAGCCCAGGCAATGTAAACTGAGCAACTGAATAACTGCAGAGGAATTTGATGACGGAGACTAAATCTTGTGCAGGGAGAATGAGGGATCTCCTCCTGTGAAGGTGGTGGTGGGGAGCGTGTGCATGTGTTGTGATATTTTAGTTCCTGTCCATGATTGTCACTGCAGTGAGGTGTGTTTTAGAGATGAGGCAGCTCAGATGCATGCAAAGGTGCAGAAGCATAGCACTGAGCCCAGTGAGTGCTGTTTGAGGGAAGCAGATCCCAGCTATCCTTATAAGTGTAAATACCTGTTCAGTGGTTAAATTAAGGGGGAGAGAACTGGCATAGAATCATGGAATCATAGAATAGTCAGGGTTGGAAAGGACCTTAAGATCATCCAGTTCCAAACCCCTGCCATGGGTAGGGACACCTCACACTAAACCATGGCACCCAAGGCTCTGTCCAACCTGATGGAATCATAGGTTAGGGTTGGAAAGGACCTTAAGATCACCTACTTCAAACAGCTCTAAACTTGCTGCTTCAGACTGAGGGAAGCTGAGTGTATCTGCTTCATTTCTGCTTTCCATGGGGTGGGTTCCCATCAGTCAGCTTCTCCCCACAAGGTAGGGGCTTCCAGGGGACACAGCCCTCACACTGCAGCAAGCTGCTGCTGACCTGCCTGTGAGCCAGACCTTGTGCCCCATGGCTGGGGCTCTGCTGGCACTCATCTCAGGGACTTCTTCACATGTCCCACCTCCAGCCTACCTCTTGATCATGGACCAGCCCTGTCTGTATTATATTCCCTAGGACCCAATCTGGGATTATTGGCTTCTCCAGCTGACAGAAAGGTTTCTCCTGCTCCTGCCTCATGTGACACCTGCAGTTTGCAACCATGTCCTTGTTGTTTCCATGGGTTTTACTTGATTTTCTGCAGAGAAGATGGCCTGATGGGTTAAGACTGAGGAGTTTTCCTGTACTGAGGCCACCGAGCAATTTTATTTTCCCCAGAAAATAGACCAGAAGGGAAGAAATCTGCTACTTCTGCTTCCTTTTCCCTCCCTGAGAGAGGTTCCTCTGGAAATGTGAGAGATGATTCAGGTTCTACCCTGTCTGCAGTAGCTCTGCCTGCTCCCTCCTCAGGTTAGGCAAAAGCAACAGAAGTCTCTCCTTTGGCAGCCTGGGTGCAAAGAGTTTGGCTTGTGTACATCCAGCCAGCCCTCTGGAGCTGGTGCTGCAGCTTTGCCTAGCTCCCGTCACAGAGCTCTGCTTTGGGCCAGCTCCCACAAAGATACGGGGGTCGGAGAAGTCTTCATTAGGTAGCTGAGAAGGGAGTATTTAATTGGGAACTCAGCTCTTCAGCTGGGGTTAAGGACAGATCCCCTTCGGGGACTTAGCTGGAAATATAGGAAGGAAGCTGAGGAATATGGAATTTCAAAACTGGAAGAAATCGGAGCTCGCTGAAACAGGATAAAGCAGCAAGCCAGAGCTGCTTCTCCATCCTCAATGCTGTAAGAACAGAGGCAAACATCACCAGGGCCTGGCTGGAATCGCTGCCTGTGCTACATCTCCTATAAGTGTAACTTGTTTGTTAGTGGAAATTGAGGTTAAGGAGTATCCACAAGCAGCTGATTCCCACTGTCTCCTCGCAAATCACTCGTGTGCTCAGAACTGCCGGCTCACCCTGGCAGCATCTCTTTAGTCTTCTCCTTACCTTGTCCCAGACATCAGTCCAAGCCCATCCTTGGACCTTGTCAATTCTTCGCCAAATCCCACAGATTTATGTTATGAGTTACTGTTTTATTAATTCAACTTCATCCCAGCCTGATGCTGTTGAAGGAAGAGACCTCCTGCTCTGTGAAGTGCAGGTCACCCACGCCTGAAGCAGCCGCAACAAACAAATCTCTCTTAAAACATATTCCACTTGGGTCCCCCTCGTTCCCCAGTCCAGCTGACAGCTTGCCAGGTGCACAGCACATTTGGAATAGAATAAAGAGGTAGAAATACAAAACCTTGCAGCCAACACAACTTTGCAGGCTGGAAAAATGGGTGATTTAAATGACTGGTACCCTGAGTACTACTTTAGAAGAGGTTATTTTTCCATGCCCATCTGAGTGCAGCGCACACTGTTATTTATCAAAGGATGCCTATGCAAGCACAGATGCTTTTGGAAACATAGTGACCTTAGCAGGATTGTGCCAAGGCTTATGGAGTCAGTTTTAGGCAAGCAGACACAAGGGGAAAATACTCCATACCCTTGCCTTTCTCTTGGTTCTAACATGACCTCCAGGAGTCTGCAAAGATCAGACGGTGTTAAAAGAGTGGCAGAATTCACCATGGGTTTATAAATCCCTCCAGGCCCTTCAAAGTTTGTGTTTACTGCCAGGCAGAAGGTGACATTTGCTGGCGTGTTTTTATGGCTGACTCGGAGAATGTACAGAGCGAAAAAAAATCCGTTTGTCTGGGTTTCTTTTTCTCCCTGTTCAGCAAAACAGCAATTTTTGCCTCTCTCTCTGCTCTTAGTCACCAGAATTCCCTTACAAGTCTAACTTCCCCCATGGGGTTAGCCCGCACAAGTCCTGCAGAACCCGAGCTGCTTCCGTCCCTTCTCCTTATTGTTACAAACTGCTGTGAGCTTTGGGAGTCTGTATCCCGGGGGGACAGGAGCATCTTCAGCTTCTCGGGAGATCTGAAATCCAAAAAGCTGCAACCAGCAACTTAAGAAAATGTTTGTCTTTTGCTGTGGAAGTGTTTGCGTTAGCCTCTGTGTAATGACACTTAATCCATAACTGCAAAATAGGTAAGTGCCTGAACTACTAGCTCTGTCTCTCTTTGAATTAGGAAAGCCATAGTGGGGATATTTCTGCTATACTCCTCCTATTCTCATCCATATAGAATTTTAGGCAGCATCCTTTTGAAGCCAGAGGTGTCAGGGAGCATTTCTGGGCACTGGACATCAGTGACCCACATAGTCAATTTGTTTCCTGTTTTTGTCTGTGTCCACAGTCTCGGGCATTTCCCAGTTGGAGCACAGAAGAGGCTGGTTACCGTGCATAATGGGTATTTTGCATGCAGCCAGACCCTCCTTCTGGAGGGTAAGAATTTAAGTGTAGACAAAGGCTGTTCCTTATCAATTAACACTGGCCCCATAATCCAGTGCCAGGTGTGGTTAGGTTGCTGGTATAGATGCAGTTATGGTGTAAACAGTGTAGTTTATTTCGCAGGAATGAGCTTGAGGGAAATGGAAGGCTGCTTGCTTTAGGAATCTCTCAAAGGTAATAGTCTTCCCCTCTCCTCCTGAGAGTCTCCTCCTCCTGAGTCTGGACCTACTCAGTTTGAAATCAGATGCTATTTGGAGGAAGTAATTTTTTGCTCCTTACACTTGTAGCTGGTGAATTTGGTTTTCCCAAGACATGGAAATGATCTAAAGGATGAACGGGTGGCTGACGGCCCATAGAGCTGAAGTTTGTTAGAAGGAGATCTGACTCAGGCAGGAGCTGAAAGTGCAGCTACCTTGGAGGCAGCCAGTAACAGAATAAGGAGGAGGTGGAAATAAGACATTCAACCATGGCAGGTTTTAATGACAGTTTGGAGCTCTGATGATGCTCGGTGTCTGTGAATTCATATAATCATTCTAAGTAAGACAGAAGAAGCCATTAATAAGTAAACAGTGATGTGGAGAGCCAGAGAGGGAATGGAATGGCTGGTGGTGCTCATGTCAGAGAATTGAAGCATCTGTGGAGAACAGACGCATTTCTATTTGCAGGAAGGTGAGCATTCCCTTTTGAGCTGCACCTGTGGTGGGACAGTCCTCTGCTGCTGCTGAGTTCAGCTGCAGAGCAGGCAGAGGGACAGCCGGGTGAGGTGCATCACCCTTTCCATGCCAGCATCTGCTTTGTTAATAAAAGCTTTAAGTGACCAGAGCTTTCCCCATAGTAACAAATAGAGATCTAGCACTCAGAGAGCTGCATGGCTGCTTTTCTAGAGATGGTTTGTCTCAACCTCTTTGAGGTTTGAAGATGCTCTCCAGAGCAAGGTATCCATGCTACTTTGGATTTGCTTGGATCCACTGTGTGCTGGTAGAGAAGAGGGATCTCCATCAGCTCACAACCCGCCAGAGACAATGGACATCTCATGAACACAAATTCCTTTTTTGCCCACCAGTTTCTCCACAGCTCTGTGTCTCCCAGGTGAACTGTGTCCACCTGCCAGCTGTGCAGGAAAGTAGCAGAGCAGTGAGGCTTGGTAGCATGACTGCCTACAGGCCTAGGAGAAAGGATGAGGGCAAGGGCATGAATGTCTTCCTTGGGGAAGAAGGTGTAAAGGTTGCGATATGTGAGGGGGCTGCACTGAGGTCTATGAGCTGGGCAGAGATTGAGGGAGGAAAAGAGAGGTGGAGGTGGTGGCTGGGCGCAGCGGCTGGAGGGAGCGGGGCCGCTTCATTGAGCGCATCATGCGCATCATCTCGGATGCAGTGTCTCTGTGAATCCCCGTCAAAGCAGATGAGATTTCACACCACACAAATTTCTGAGTTTGAAAGGGGAGGGAGGTGGGCAGAGGAGCTGGAGAGGAGGAGGGGGAGGGAGAAGATGCAGCCTGGCCGGGTGCCAGAGCCTCTTGCTAACGCCACGGGGAAGGTGGCATCCTTCCCTGGCGTTCCCTCCGGCCCCCGCGCTCCCTGCTTCCTTTCACTTTGGTTGTGTCTTCTGGAGGCAGCATGCTCTGTCTAGAGCTGTTTACAGGGTGATGCTTTGTTCTCTGTCTCCTCATCTCCTTTCTCACAGAGTGAGTATCCACTCCTTCTCTGCTTTCTGTCTTTTAACCTCTCTTTCTCCTTCAGTTCTCCTCCCTCAGGCTGCTTTACCCCTTGCTTCCCCATATCGCCCTCCTATGTTCTCTTACCCGGGTGGCCTCATGTCCTTCCCTATCTGCTCTCCTGTGGCTCATTTCCAGTCCTGCCTCCTCCATCAGTGCTCATGCCATCATTGCTCTTTGATCCTCTCCTCATTTTTCCACCTTTTATTTCCCTTCCACCTTTGCTGCCTGTTAACCCTGCTGAGACATGCAGGTGTAAATCCCCACCATCTATCTCTCCATCCAGTTCTCTCCATGCTGTCTTTTGTGTACCGAGCAAGCACATCTCACAAGAGCTCAGTGTAACAAGGTAATACATTTACACCCATCAAAGCATGAGGTGAAGGTTGGTCCTGTGGCCCCACAAGGTCACTGAGGAGCCTGAGTTTTGCTTCCATTGCCCTCTGGCTGCAAGAGGTATGTGGAACCTTTCATCCGAGTCCCACCAGCCCATAGTACACAGCTGCCAAAGGAGCTAGAGAAATCTCTTGACCTAAAAGCAAGTAAATGTTGAGTCAGTCACAAGGGCCATAGGTGGACATTTCACTAACAGTGGCAGGTGCTGTGTATAGCAATGACAGGGTGCTGATGCTGTGGGTCACCCAGGGACCACAAGCAGGGTACAGCAAAGGGAAGGTGGTGTCCAGGATGCTTTTTGTCATCTGAAGTCTAAAGAATTAAACACCTCCTTCCTCGCCAGGATGCCACTAGCTTTATCCCAAGTAGGGCTGGTTCATCAGGGTTTAGGAAGCCCAGAGGCAGGACCTGAGCTGAACCAGGTGCCCCAGACCACCTGCCCCTCACATCTTGTCATGCTGCAAGAGCCCCACATCCATGTGCTCCTGTGGTGCTGGTGTCTCTGGGCTTGCCAGGTACACCTCACTGCGGGTACTGCTCCACAGCCAAACTGCTCCCGATGGGTGTTTTCTGGCATGTGGCTCTGCAACCTCTACTCTGAAAACAGAACAAAAGCTTCACCTTACATGGTCCCAGGTCTCACCTGCCTGAGCAAAATTACATGGGCAGATTACCTGCAGCTAACTGGGGTATCTCTGGAGGATGCTGAACGATACAGTGCAGATATGCCTGCCCTTTAATGGGAAAAAAGGAGAAACTGTGTGCCTTTTGAGGACAGATGCCTTCTTAGTATTGTTTTTCTCCCTTCTGTCTTACCTGTCCTGAGGTTCTCTTCTTTTTGAACCAGCAGAGCTAAATTCTGCCCTGATGTAAATCTCTGCTGAGATAAATTGGTGTGATCTTGCAAAAACCATTGGAGTGGCTCTGGATTTATGCTGGCTGCTACTGTGAGCAGGATTTGGCGCATGGAGTGTGGTAGCCATAGCTCACTGTGTCGTGCTCTGCATTTCCAACCAGCACTGCAGGTGATAAGCAAACCCTGGTGAGAGGCAAGAGGGTCTCCATCGAGCCAGAAAAGGCTTCCTCTGGATGTCCTTTGTGGGGCCAAGTTAAGCAGCCAGGCTGCAGTTTCGGGGTGGACACTGTGGAAAGGCTTTAGCCCTCAGGGTTGCACAAATGGGGTGGAAAAATGTCATTTTTGCATCTTGCACTTTGCGGAAAACAGGAAAACGCATTTGTAACTGCTGTTTCCCACGGGTGCAGTACAATATATATATAGTATATGCCTTGTGCAACAAAGGGGGATGAGTCATACCCGTGCATGACTCTTTGGTCTCGGTGCCTGGCCAGGATGGACTCTGCACCTGCCACTTTGGGCAAGGTGCAGCTCCCTCCAGGGATGCTTCAGGTCTGCACCTCCACTGCAGTCTCCTGTGGAGACCCTGGTCCATGAGGATCAGGGTGGGAGAGGCATTGTGCTTCCAGCAGCCTTCGTAGAAATACCAAGCTGGAAAGCTGCAAGACCGATGCATGCAATACCAAAGCCATGGTGATAATATTAAAGAGCTCCATGTCCCGTTATCCTTCTCCCCCCTCCGAGCTTTCTCCTCCACCCCAACTCCTTTACAGATAAAAGGGTTAAGAGCTCACTTGGGCCCCCTGCCCGGAGAGAGGGCAGTTGCAATGTTGTATCTAGACTCAGTGAGGATATATATAAATTCCCTCAGTCTCTTCAGGTCTATTTATAGCAAGGCAGGCAGTGGCAAAGGCTCTCCTCAAGGCTTCATCTCCTACAAACAGACTTCACAGACAGCAGAGAGATAAATTTAGCACACGAGATTTCTTAAAGAGCCAGCAGCTCTGCGGGGCTGCTCGCCTGCCCTGTGCAGACCCTGCCCTGGTACCCATGGGGTGATGCTGCCCTAGTGGGGGTGCTTCCCCCCCCCCCCTTTACCCCACCTTTCCAATTTTCTGTTCAGCTTCACCCATCCTCTCCTTCTTTCTGGCCTCTTTTTCTACCATTGATGTTTTTTCTCTTTTTTCTCCCCTTTTTTGCTGGTTTGCCATCTCATCCTCTCCGCTTTCTTGATTTTCCTTTTTTTCCCCCTCCCTTTTCTCTCTCCCAGGCCACAGGGCTCAGAAGATAAAGCTTTCTTGTTAACAGTTCACTGGTTATGCCTACATAGTAAAAAAATGTGTAGCTTGATTAATGCCTTCCAGATGGTTAATTGAAAAAGAGGAGGGGGGGGAATGCACCAATCTCTCCCCCATCTTCAGTACTCTGTGCACATACATCGCACAGGAAGAAAACTGCATTAAGGAGTAAAGGCAGTAATATATCTGAGAAACAGGGGCAGTCTATTGAAGTTGCCAAGCTGGTGAGTTAGATGTGGATGCTCTGTCCTTGCTTCATGCCCTCTTCTTACACTTGTGGGGTCTGGGCTTTTGGATTTGGCAGTATCAAAGTGGGTGCAATGGAGAGGGCATGGGTGAAGGGGAGAGAGCTGCAGGTAGGTCATTGGGGCAACTCAGGGGTAAAGGGGAATGGTGATGTGGTCAGCTATTCTTCTCCATAGGTCACTGCTAGTCAGTTTAATCAATACCTCTTCGGTTTTATGGACATGTATTGGCAGTGTCCCTCTTATAAACTGACATGCCTCTCTTATTCCCCTCTCTGCCTACTTCTGGTTTCTTTGTCTCTCTCAAGCGAGAGAAAGAGAACACAAATCCCTCCCCACCCTGTTAATGGAGATACTGCCTTGCTGACGTGAGTCACGAAGGGTTTATGCCATACAGTTGAGGTTGAGCAGCATCCAGCCCCCCGCCCCGCACACCTCCCACCATGGATCTCCCTGGTTTCCAAGGAAACAGCAGCCCCAAATGCTGCCTGACTTTCACGTCTGCCTTTCATTTCTCCCTTTTTTCCTTTTCCGTTTCCGTTTATTTTTTTTTATTTTATTTTTTGTAGGAAAAAGGCACAACTGATTTTTTCTTCTTCCTTCCCCTTTTAGGATCACCACCACAGCTGCTTGCATGATGGACCTGCGGAGGTACCCCCTGGATCAGCAGAACTGCACACTGGAGATCGAGAGCTGTGCGTATGCCTCACGCCCATCCTCTGTCACCCGGGGTACCTGATGCCACCCAGTCCCACCCACAGTATCCTGTTCCTGGGATGCCTCCCAAGGACTTTATGGGCTACTCCTCCTGGGGCAAGACCAGGCTCTCTAATTCAAACTCCGTCCTGAAGGGACCTTGTGTGTGAAATGCCCAGGAAAACAGAGCTCTAGCAGCAGGCTGGGCATTAAAATCACTCTCACCCTCAGGAGGGGGGTGGAAGCCTTACAAATCCCTGGGAACCTATCCTTACTTGTGGCTGGCCGTGCTCTGTGTGGGAAATGGGAACCAAATCCTCAGCAGTCCCTCCCCACCTGGATCTTCCCTTGGCTCTTATGGAAAATCTCTTCCAGCAGCGCTGGCAGAGCAGGTCCAGCTCTCCCTCATAAAAATGCACTGCAGTATCCCCACAGGAGCAGTCCAGAGCAGCAGATCTCACTGTAATGATGATGCAGTTTCAGCAGTGATTATCAGAGAATTGCTTTATTCATAAAAGAGGTCCCACAGCATCCATAGCTGGAAGGTGCCGTGCTGCCTCCCAGCCCTGCCTGTGCCTGGGAGCCCCCTTCCTGCTCCTGCTTGCTCGGGTTGCTCGGGATGCACAGCACTTGGTGTGGCGGGTAATGGGATGTAAATTAGGTCCTGCTGGAGACACTAATGACATATCATTTCTGGCACTCCTTAGTATTTTGAGAATAGTTCACGGTACAACCAAGAAAACAGAAGGCAGAGAATTACCCGCAGTTCCCTATGTTGCGATTTTGTTCTTAATGGGACATGTCAAGCCTATTTGTTAGTCAAAGCTATGTTTCCTTATGATATTTCTAAGATCCACGCTGAGATGAAGAGGTTCAATAGTTTCCTTCCTCAGAGCTTTTGTCTTTTACACACTCGCACATTGGAAATCTGCAGGGCTCCATTTTGTTTGCTTCCAAGTCCACACAGCTCTGGAATAACAGCCCTTTTATGGCTAGCATAAAAATACTATCTATTAAAAAAGCAAAACCCCAAACCCACCAAAATAGCCCTTTTGTAGTGCAGAGGTGCTGGGTTTGGAAAGCAGCAGCAGGCAGCTGGGTTCTCCTTCTCCGCAATAGCTCAGGACACTTACCTGCAGGAGATAAGCCAATGCTGGCACTGCCTGTTGATCCTATCCCTTCATCCCACAAATCGTCCTTACTGCATACCCCTGCCTAGCTGTGCACCGGGATTCAACAAAAACCTGATGAAGCAGGCTGCAAACAGGCTGTTAATCTGACATTTGAAGATGTCGTATCAATGTTTTATGATATTGCAGGTTGAAATGCCTTGTCTTTGTGCAAGTTCTTTTGCTTTTTAAAAGTAAAACGGAAATCTGGTTTTCTTTTTAAAGCTAGAAATCAAAGCAAAGCATTTATTTATAGACTGAGCAACCTTTCCCTTTCGAATCACTTTAAAAAATGGCCTCCTGAAAAACATGTTTCATTTCATATTGCGTAATGCCATAATAAAAAGAAGATACAGAAAATGGTACCCCATATCAGCAGGTCATGGAATAAATGGAATAGAGCTGGTTAACTGCGAGATCTTCTAAAATTAGTTACTGTAATTTGGCATTTTCATTGCAGATCAGGAAGTAAATTTGAAGTCACTGCTGTTAAATTTGTGGATGATGAAGATAGCAGTCCGCATGGCTTGCTCGCTGCACGTATGAATACCTCCCTATCTGAATGCATCCAGAATGCATTTGAATGCAGCTAAATGCAGAGGTCTGTGCCTGGGTGCAGGAGCACAGGCCAGACTGCCACTCTGAGGGACTTATACTCCCATAGGTATTGACCTGGGGGAATGATGAAAGGATAGCACCCCAGAGCATCACTGCTAGAGGGGTTGTATCAAGGCTCTGGAAAAGGGCCAGAGTGAGTCTTGGTTATGTAAAGCAGGGAGCCATGAATCAGAGCAAGGAATCAATTGGCCTCTGAATACGTTGCTGGTGATCTGGGGGTAGAGGCTCTGTCTACGTTTGGGTGTGAAAATAAAGAAAGGAAGTTGAGAAATCAGAAGAGGTTGAGAAAAGATGCTGGAAAGTGATTCAAGGGCTAGAGCAGATGTTTTGCAATGAGAAACCTCAATAGCTCAATCTGGTTTGTTTACTGCAAAAGAGGTAGAGAGGTGACTTGTTTACAGGCTGGGAGCACCTCTGCAGAGGGGGAGTGCTGGGTGGAAAGGGCTTGGTAACCTCCTAGACAAATTCGGAACAACCACCAGAGCCTGAAAGTCTGAGCCAGATGAATTCAAATGTAAAATCGTACACAATGTTTTCAGCTGAGAGTGTTTTTGCTGCTGGAATCAACCAGCAGGAGGAGTGGCTGTTTCTTGCTGCTTGCCACACTTGGTCTCAGTGCTCTGGGAGAGATGCTGCAGTTTCCCCTTCATAGATGATGCAAACACCAGGTCCTATGCACAAAGCTGGGGTACTTGAGGCAAGTGCAACACCCTGTGACACCCCAGTGTCTGCGGCAGATGAGATGATAACCTAAGGGTCCCAAATCTCTGTGGGCTCATAGGTGTGGATGCTTTACCACTTAATGCCATGGGAGCAGGATCATGCCATGAGGTGAGGCAGTGGAGCCCTGGCTTGGCTGTTTTACATCAGAAGCAAATCTGGCATGGCATTTGGAGGATCATTATTATTTCTTAGCACCCACAAATAAGTGCAGTAATGACTGAGACCACAGGATGTGGGTTTGGAGGCTACACAGTCATCAAATAATTCAGTTTGGGAAGAGACCGCAGGGTGTCTCTAGTCCAGACTGCAGCTCAAAGCAGGGTCAGCTATGAGATCAGACCAAGTCTTTCAGCTCTTTCTCCACCTCTTGCACCAGCCTCAAAGGTTCAGCTCTGACCTGTGGTATCCCTTGGTTCCTAAGGCTAGGTAGAAGAATTTCTCCTCCATGGTACATTCAACAATTCATCATTCCCCAGATCCCACTGGTGCTGGTTTTGGTGCCAGCTCTCTAGTGGATGTTAGCCTTGCTAGGTATTGCCAGCCAATGGCCTCCCTGCTGCAAGGGCCTGTGGACAAGGCTGTCATGCTACAGTGCAGGCTGTGAATTAAAGTGATACATGGGCATAGGTGAAGCTCATGCTCTAAAGGAAGCCTTGCACCGTGCCATACCAAAGCCTGTACATGTATTACTGCTTCTTTGCACACAGAGGTTCTCCCAT
>WYDI02026425.1:0-33751 GCA_009867235.2 Psittacus erithacus | reverse complement strand
TAAAGGAAGCCTTGCACCGTGCCATACCAAAGCCTGTACATGTATTACTGCTTCTTTGCACACAGAGGTTCTCCCATTAAGAGGCCACCCCTTGTGCAGCAACAGCCACAGTGCTTCAAAACCCAACTTGCCACAAGTGGCATTAATTTTTAAGTGGAGGTGAATCCTTGCTCACAAAGGCAGAGGGCAGAACTGTAAACATCGCACTGATGGGAAGGGACTTGCACGATTTCATCCTCTGGGCCTCATTTCCTATAAGTCTAGAACATCTCAGGAGTCTTTCTCCCGGGACTGCGGCTATGGGCTCCTCAGCACTTCCAACCTGCCTGGCACATATAGGTTGGGATTAAAGTAAGATGCTGTATCCCCGACTGAGTTAAGACATCCATTCCCCTGAAACATAAGGGAAGAATATTTGTTAACAGCCTGAACCCCTCTCTTCTCCTATTAGCACTTTTTCAGCCAGCATATGGTAAAAGCAACCCCTGATCTCAGAGTCTCTGTCCACTGCCCGGCTCCAAATTTTGGCTGATGGTACTTACAAGAAGGAGGTTCTCTGAAGTTCAAGTTTCTTTTCAACTGCTGTCGTGGATCTGTTTCTCTCTGGGAACTTTTAGTACCTAGATGCTCCGTTTACCTTGTCCGCACTAGAATGTGTTGTGTGATCTCCCCCTTCTGGTAAAAGGAGGCAGGTTTTAAAAACCAAAATGCCGTGTCTGGTGCGTTTGACAGGCTTCTGATGCCCCAGTCCCTGCCATGGCAGCAATGGAGATTATAGAGCACCAGTCAAGGCTTGGCCACTTCTCACCTTTTTCTACTGAATTCTAGCCAGAAGTGGGAGCTCTGACCAATTTTTTCCTGTTCCCCTGGGGACTGCACTGCCAAGCTCAGCTGAAGAAGAAACGCACGTCATCAGGGAGGAGCTGCACCTGCTATCTGATGGTGTGGGGTTCCCTTTGGATCCTCTTCCAGATAACTTAGTGAAAATGGGGGTGTTACTAGCTCCAGCTTGTCAGCTTAGTTCTCACTCTGCGCTTCTTCATCTCTGCAGATGGTTACACGGTTGATGACATTGTCTTCTTCTGGCAAGGAAATGATTCTGCTGTCACAGGGATGGAGGTGCTAGAGCTGCCCCAGTTCACCATTATTGAGCAGAGGCTGGTCAGCAGGGAAGTGGTCTTCACCACCGGTAAGTCTCTGCTGAAGGGATGCCATAGAATGTGCAAACCTGCTGATCAGCATCAGTGTGGTTGTTCCTCTGTTTCAGATGCTGAGGCATCAACTTAGGATCTAGGCTTCAGCTTAGGGTCCCATTCATCTGGAAAAGAAGCATTTTCTGTGCCCAAGAAATCATCAAATTTGTTTTGTTTTGGGTTTTCTTGGGTTTTGGATTTGGGTTTTTTTTTGTGCTTCTTCTCTTCAGACATTCATGGGAACATTTTTTTTTGCTGCAGTTTTCATTTCTTAGAACAGTCAAAACACCAACTGAGCTCAAACCAGAACCTCTTTAGAAGATTTTCAGCCTTTATCTTATCATGTGGTTTTCCACTTGCTCTCAAAGCTACTGTACGTGCAATAGTAAGCAGAAGAATATATCAGTTGAAAAGCAAGTGGTCTATGATAGGATGCAAACCCATCTGTGCATGGCAATAAAGATCTGGAGAGAATACCTTGGACGATTCACATACTGCCAGTTAGAAAATTGGAAGGGTTTGGATTTTGGTTGCTGTCTTCACTTTGATCTGGCACAGAATTCACTGCCAAAACAGCATGCCACACACCTGCTAAACAGGACAATTTTTGAAACGCTATGAAATCACAGCCTGAGTCTATCAGCGGTGATGGCAGATGGTAATGTTGCTACAATAGCGCCTCGGGGCCATGCTGGGAGCAGGGTGCCATTGCACTGGTGATCTAGAGACCCGCAGCAACAGGCAGTGTTCCTCCAAAAGAAATTTGCAGTCTAAATAGGTAAGACCTTCAAGAAAAGAGTGGTGAAATACTGTGTTCAAGCTATGCAAATGGCACATAATGTTGAGGGAACATGACCTTCTTTTTCACAGTCTACTTGATCATTAAAGACTGTCTTGTTATTTTCACTGCCAACTCATGATTACACCCATGTTTCAGGCTGCTGTGTTGCCTAGCGGAAGGAGGAATGACTTGGACTTTGGTTCACAGCAATGAGAGAGGTCCTGCTTTGTTCCTGTCAGAATGACCCTGCTCCAGTGAAAGAACTGTAGAAGTATCAGTATCCCCATTAGGTTTGAAAAAAGATTAAGAAGAAGTTGCAACAACTTGGAAAAAAGAAAAAAAGACCTCGAGATTAACTAACAGTACTCTATTTGCATATGAATTTACCCAGTCTGACCATAACCCATTTTTAGAACAGCTAGGGAAAAATATAATTCAGATCTTCATTGCTGTTTGGAGGTAAAGCTAACACATAAAACATTGGAAAATCATCTCACTGCATCCAGATATAGGGTTAAAGTCTCCTGTGTAAGCCTGTATCAAATTGGCACACACCGTAATAGCAGTTTCAGTACTGAACAGACATTCTCCACTGATGTTTGATATAATAATCTGGTTTATGTAGAGTTTCCTTTCTTCTTAATATTCTGAGCCATCTGAGCAGACTCTGAAGAGCCCCCTTCCAAAAACTGATGAGTCTGCATAACTAAATGAAGAAAAAAAAAAAGAGATTTCTCATTATCCCACCCTCTTGACAGCATTTTCCAAATAAAATTCCAATTTCTAATCTAATCTCTTACCATAAATACAGCCTTCCCCTCCTCTCAAACACCTTCCTTTAATATCTCATTGACAGGTTCATATCTGCGCTTATCCTTGAGTTTCCGGATTAAGAGGAACATTGGTTACTTCATCCTGCAGACTTACATGCCATCGATTCTCATCACCATCCTTTCCTGGGTCTCCTTCTGGATCAATTATGATGCTTCTGCTGCACGAGTGGCATTGGGTATGTACCTTTTCATTATATGTTGTAGAAGATGCTTTTTTGAGGGAGATCAGCTAGGACATCTGTGAGAAAACACCTCTTTTTCATGTGGTAGCAGCTAAGAAAGCCACATAGGACTGTCAAACTTGTCATCCCAAAAGAATTACATTTTTTTCTGATGACAAATTTTCATCCAGAAAAGCTGCTTTTCCTGTTCAGAAGTATCAGTACTTCCCAAGCTTCAATATGTATTATGTGAATCAAGAGAAGTTCTCCCAGGAATTTCTGTGGGTGCAAGTTTAGACTCTATAACAATAGCATAAATGGTCGCAGCTTCTCATACATGTAAGACTATGACATGCCATGAGCCCACCAGTTCCTTCACTCTGGTTTGTACTTGTTTTCTTAAAAGAAAGCTGGGCACCTCTTGGCCAACGGGTATGCCAGGACCAGTAAGATGGATGATAAATGCTGAGGGTGGGTGGCCAAAGAGTAGGAAGGATGGTGAGTGAATGGCTAAAAGATTAAAAAAATAAAGAAAGTGGCATTACACATTTTCCTAATAGTTTAAGCCCCACACAGACACTTTTTGTAGCTGAAGACCTTCATAATCAAGGCAAATGAGGCACAGTAGTTGAAGTCTGAGTTCTTAAGCGCATGTTCCCCTAAATAGGAATGTTTTCCTATAAGAGGAAATAAATGAAGTCTTTTAAGCAACAGAAGGGAAGTGGGGGTGGACTGCAGTTGAGGATTTTGGAGAAGGAACAGGAGAAAGGGGGGATGGCTGGCATATGAGAATGGGGCTGTGCAACATGTTATAAAGTTCAGAGGAAATAGGAGAGCCAAGGGTGGAGAAGGATTTCATCTGTGAGTAGGAAACAGCTTGAAGAGGCAATCAAGCACAGGTAGAGGCCAGGTCTTGCAGAAAAAGTTGGGAGCTTAAATTGACTCTAGGAGAAGACAGAGTTTGAGAAGACTCAAAGGAGAGATGTTTTATGCAATGATATAAAATAGATGATTCGACTGTGCTTGTTTGGAGAGGCTGGAGCAGGGAGGCAGGAAGGGAACAACGACAACATGGTAAATTAAAAAGGTAAGTTTCATTGACAAGAGTATAATTACTGAGAGAAGAAAAAAGAGACCATGGCAGACATCGCTGGCACAGTGAAAGCACAAACAGAAGGATGGACATGAGATGCACAGCTGTTGAATTTCAGCTGACATCTGGATTCAGAGAAGACAGGAGAAAAACACTGCAGATCAGAGCTGTAACAGCTCTCTCTGAACTATTCCTGACAGCTCTCTATATAACTTGTCCTTAAAAAGCTTCAAAGAAGGAGGCTCCACAGCCTCCTCTGGGCTTTATCTCCAGATTTGCCTGCTTATTCAGTCAAAAAGCTCTTTGTTGTCCAAAGTCTCCATTGCAACTTGTCCAGTTCTTGATGGAGATGTGGATAACATTCTATTCCACCTTTCTTTGCCCCAGATTTCTGGATATTTAGACTACTGTCTAAATATAGACAATATAATACATTCTGTGAGTAAAAATATATCTTACTTCTGTTTACTCTTCTGTGAACTGAAGACTATTAGTTCTTTTAATCTTTTATCAGTAATGACACTAAAGAGTCCATGAGGGTGAAGGGGAAACAGGACAAGCAGAGGTCCAGGATGCACAAAGAGGTTTGAGAGCCATCACTGTAGAGGTAGGGCTGAGACCAGAATAGCAAATTAAGGTCATGGAGACGAAGAGAGCTGCCAAAAGAGAGATGAGGAGGAGGGACACTAGAAGAAAAGAGATTAGCAAGGTAGTAAGAAAAGCAGGACAGCTTAGCTAGAGAAGTGGGAAAAGAAGATTAGGTTGAAGAGGGAAAATTACTGCCCCCAAAAGAAGCATGAAGGCTCATCGCCATCTTAATGAAGATGGCAGAAAAGACAGATCTGAAAGCCATCAAAAAGACAGATCTGAGGCCACTCTGACAGTCCAGAGAAGGGAGAAGGCTGAGAAGAAATCAAGGAAGACTGAAGCTGTGAGAGTAATCATGGTGCATCAGGCTCTTGGAGACTGAGTAGATGGGAAAAATGTGCTCAGTGAGACCGAGAAATATTTATTGAAGATGAAGGAAATATGAGTTAGACCTAAAAAGGAGAGCATGAGAATCATGGGAGGAGTGTGTACAGATTATAATTGAAGTAGTGAGTGGTAAAGCTGGTGAGAAGAAGGTGGGAATTGATGGAGTCAAGGATGTAGACAGAAGCCCATGATGCAGGCACAAAAAGAAAAAAGCACCATGAAGAGGGAATCTCTTCACTCTATCTCCTATTCATGGCATTGGAAAGACACAGCCAATTATAAATTCATGTCAAGGATACTGAGGTATTCAGCAGCGTGTAGGGAAACCTGACATGTTCATGAAGTAGAAAAAAGAGAGGAGAAGAGGTTGAGAGAGACTGAAAGCAAAATTGAATGTTTCCTACACTGAGGGAAAGGGGGAAGATCAGGGAGGATTTAAGGAACCAAGGTCCAGAGGATGTTTATGCCCATCATCCTGATGATACTCAGCTTTGACATTTTCTCCCACTGTTGGCATCTGGTTTGTAGTCTGTGATTTGCAGTGGGCAGCTGGGCTAAAAATAATGACACTTTTCTTCCCAGCTGCACTGATCTCATCCTTTCTGAGGTTGTCCAGCTGGGAGAAGGGGTAGGGCAACTGAGGGTGACATTACAGGAAAACCATCTCACCTTTGTAACAGAGCACCTACCCTCTCCTTGCAGGGGTCACCACGGTACTTACAATGACTACCATCAACACCCATCTGCGGGAGACTCTCCCAAAGATCCCTTACGTCAAGGCTATTGATGTTTATCTCATGGGCTGCTTCGTCTTTGTGTTCCTGGCACTCCTGGAGTATGCTTTTGTCAACTACATATTCTTTGGACGAGGCCCCCGGCAGCAGAAGAAACAGAGTGAACGGATCGGCAAGGCCAACAATGAGCGCCACCGTTACGAGGAGAAGAGGGTGAGAGAGCAGGTTTGTCCCCTTCTTTCATTGTGGCAGGAAAACTCAGGCTCCACTGTTCATTCAGTCCCGGGTGAGCTGTGGAGCAGCCTTTCTCATCACGAGAGACCAATTCCACTTCCTCTATCTGGTGATTACTGGGAATGTTTTTCTCCTTGATCATTTTGTCACCATCCTCAAGCCAGTCTCATCAGGACAATCTTCTTGCATAGGGCAGGTGTACCCAAAAGTACCCATGCGGCTTTTTGTTCTACCGTGTTGGGCAAATCATACTACTCAACTCAAAAGTTTGCTGCAAACACATGTGGCTAGTCCTTTGACTCCAGCACTGGTAGATAACATTTTCGAATGCAAAAGTCCAGGTTCAGAGCTCACAAAATGACCTTGTCACTGGTATTGCTACAAAGAAAACAGCTCATCATCATCATCCCTGATGGTGTGTCCCTGTGTGCTTTTTACAAAGGATATCCCCCCAACCTTTTTCTCTGTCTTCCCTGTTGTAGGTTGACCCTTATGGTAACATCCTCCTCGGCACTCTGGAGATGAACAATGAGCTGCTGGCCACGGACATGATGAGCAGCGTTGGCGACTCTCGAAACTCTGTCATGTCGTTTGAAGGCTCAGGAATCCAGTTCCGCAAGCAACTGGCCTCTCGGGATGGATTTGGTCACCACCCAACCCTGGACCGCCACGGTCCGCTGACCCACCATGCTGCAGCCCGCAACCGTGCCAACAGCCGTCTCCGCCGGCGGTCATCTAAGCTGAAGCTCAAAATCCCAGACCTGGCAGATGTCAGCACCATTGACAAGTGGTCGCGAATCATTTTTCCAATCACCTTTGGATTCTTCAACCTTGTTTACTGGTTGTACTATGTAAATTGATGCCTGCAGCCTCCGAGAGAGATAGGGACAGACACTCAGACAATGACAACACAGGAGTGTTGTGGTCTTTTGGGTTTGGGTTTTACTCTTTACTATCATTATCATTTATTCCTTTGATTCATTAGATTTATTCTAAGCTTACTCTTCTCTTTTCAGCACATGTAGAACCACGGAGTGTGTGTTGGGGGGGTAAGGGAGAGAAGGGTGTATGGGAGGGGTTTTGGTTTCAGGGAGGGATGTGTTTGCCTTGATTTTGGTTTCCTGCTGAAGGACTTCAACCATTGTAAAAAAAAACAAACAAACAAACAAAACCACAAAAAAAAAAAAAGAACACTCAAAAAATCAAAAAAAAAAAAAAAGGGGGAAGGAAAAAAAAAGGAAAAAATTACATAAAAAAAGAAAAAACACACAAAAAACAAGAAAAAGTTTTAAAAAATGGGGGGGGAGGGAGATTTAAAGAAATTGAGTCAAAAGCTGGTGGAGTGATAGGTTATCTTTGGCTGTGCTCACTAATGCGCTATCCTCACTTCCATTTCACTACTGAATTTCATCTTTCTCTTCTCAGTGTTCTTACATTTTTTTAATCTTTCTTCTGTCACTGCTCTTAACCCCTTCATATTTATCCTTTCATGGATTCATGAGATGGTGGTGGTTCATTCTCATGCCATGAGATTTCTCTTTTCTTTTTCTCTCTCCCTCTCCCTCTCTCTTGCTTACAAGCCTAAAAGAATCTTTTAAACCAACAAATAAAAAAGAATATTTATTTTGGAAGAGCTGGGAAGGGGGGAGGACAAGGCAATTATTTGGGAGGGAACGGGTAATGTGGGGTTATGGGAGGGGGGGAGTGAGGAGGGAGCTTATCAAAAACAAAGGCACATTTGCAAGTTGCCTTTTTCCACCTTCAGGAGTTTCCAAACTGTTTTTCCTCTACGAGTGCGTGTGTGCGTGCGAAGCATCTGTGTGCGTGTATGTGCGCATGTATGTAGATACGGATGTGTGCGTGCAAGCATGTTTTATGGGGAGGGGGGCTGGGGAGGGGGGTTTTGTAATGTCTTTTGTAGAAAGAGAACACAGATGACATTTAACTGGCAGTGTTTTGGGGGAATAGCAGGGTTTTGTTTGCTCACTGCAGCTTTGCAAGGTTGGAGGTCGGAGTCCCAGCTCGTATTAAAGAGACAGAGCTGGGGAGGTAGACTGTGCAAATATATACTTGTTGAGGAAAGAGAGGGCTTTGGGGGTCAGCAACAGGACAGCGCTGCTGTTCACCGCTGGCATCTAATCTCTCACAGACTAAGCTGATTCAGCCCTGAAAGGAGGGGTTGTTCCCAATCATTCCCACCCTGCATCTTTCTTACTGAGTCTGGTGAGAAAGGCAGTTGCAGGACACTGAAAACTCAACCCTTCCCCCCCATACCTGTTCCTTGTGCCAGACAAGGGACTTCACACTCCAGCCCACTGAGTGACCATAGCCTACAGCAAGGTGCAGGAAAGGGTGGTTGTCATTTAACTTCGTGCTTTGGAATGAAAAAGTCTAGAAATTATAACTATCCCCTTTCCTAAGAGTTCAGAAGCAAATTGTGGGCTGGAACCCTCTGATCTGTACTGCTTCTATCAGGCCTTGCTTTATGTCTGTTAATATATGCGGAGTGTAGAGAAGAGTACCCTGTGTCCCTTCTTGCAGATGCAACTAAAGATGCAGTAGAGTTCCATGCAGCATCATCCTGCTGGAAGAAAACAGTCTTCAAAGCCTGGGCAGGGTGAAGCTTGCAGTGAAAATCCTGAGCTTGTCAGTGTTTATGGAAGCTCCTAAATCTGTAGCAGCTTCCATCCACAAGCGCTCATTACAAAGGTACAGAAGGGTAACTTGGCCTTGGACAGCAAGGTCAGCTTTTTCCAAAGGAGCCAGTGACTTTCAGGAAAATCACTAAACTATTGGCCACTTTGGCAATCACTGATGACTAATAATGTCCCTTATAATATTAACAAAAGCCATGAAAATGATAAATTCACAAGTGCAAAACTTTAAAACTAAGGTCATTCTGCCATTCCTGGAGTAAAGATGAGAGCCTTGCTCTTACATGATGGAGGTTTTTACATGCCCAACACACACACTGCCTTGAATCCAACCATCCCTTTATTTTCTTCCTAGCATTCCCTTCTTTTTTCCTTGATTCTCATTGTTTGGGAGAGAATAGTGATCCTCTGAGACCAGGGAAACTCCTGTTTTTCAGATGACAGATGCATCTAATGCACATCTTTACATTCATTCATTCATTCATTCACTCATTTATGTCTGTACAGAAAATGTGAATCATTCATTATAGGCCTGACCTAGTAGCACTGAAGTCATGAAAAGTTTTGCCTTGGCTTGGATACAGCAGGATCAGGGCTCATCAGAGTAATAAGTATTGTCATTTTTATATCAGTAATGTGTCTTATGCATTTTCTATTAACAGAATCCTAAGCATAGAAATAGGCATCCATCCTTTTCAATCACTCCCAATCTCTGTCTCCCCCTCTCACGTTCATGCATGCACACATTTGGTCCAGGCCTCCTTGGACTCACCAAGGTTTTAGCACAATTGTTAAATCAGACTTAGATTCCCAGCTGTCCTGCAGAACAGTCTCTTGTTGGTTTCTATATTCAAGAGTGATGCTGTTGAAAATGGGTTTTCCCAATATTGTTATAGTTTATGGTCTAGATGGGTCTGTATAGGAATAAGTCTGAAAAGTGCAAGGAGCTGGATGATAGTGCTGGACTGGGTAATTTTGCCTACCCTATACACAGGAAGTTAAAACCTGGCCAGCGGAGAAACTTATGCTTTCTAGTAGGATTCTATTTGGAAATGGCTTTTAAAGGTTTTAATGGAAGTCATAAAGTTGTGTTTTATGACATCAGCAGTATAATGCAGGTGGATATATGCATGTCAGATGAATGCAGTTTCCTAATAGAGACTGCCTATCAGCAGGTTCAGGTTTTAAGGGGAATCTAACCAGCTGATTGATGATTAAATAAAATATCTAAACACTTACCCTTTATATATGTGATTGCAATGTAAAGGGTGGTAAGAACCAGAGAAGAGAAAAAACAAGGCAGTTATAAGAAGCCTTTAACCACTGGAGAGAGAACAAATGGCCATGTGGTAAGATATTTTGAAGCTGGGGGAGACAACTCAGGACCTCCAGTAATTTGATAATTGTAGTAAAACCCTGACAAATGTGTGTTAGGAGTTAGAGACCTGAGAGCTCTCTCAACTGGTCTCAAAGACCAGCAGGGACAACAGCACACAGATGATGCAAAACCCACTATGCTCTTTGCTGCTTAGGCACTGAGCTCCACACAAAGTAGGGTCCTAACTGATCCCATCCAGCACCCTGCAGGTACAGCCCAGGGCTTCCAGCTGGAGATCAGACACAGCCAGGCTGTCTTTCATATTCGAGGCTTCAATTAGAGACTGAGCCCAGAATTTCATAGAGACAATCCAAAAGCTTTCCAGGGAAAAAGCTCAACTCAGCTTATTTTTTCACCTGCTGGGACTGGGAGCCAGACTCCTTTGCTATTGCCTCGGTTCTCTGTTGGCTGGGTTCTCTTTCTTGTCAAGAGTCATCCTAGTTTCTCTCTTTAAATGTTTCTGACCTGGTATTACCAGGTCAGTTTTACTTCATAGAGTCAGTCTTAATATTTCCAGACATCTGGACTATTTGGTCCTACACAATAATCTTTGCCAAAGAGTGTGAGGTCAGGACTTTTCACAGTTCAGGAACTGTCTCATAATTTCTGGTGACAGGGCAGAATGCTGGAGAACAACTGAGTGTCCTGTGTCTCAGATGAGTAACAGAATATAAGTTCCCATACAGGGGTGAGGGAAGAATGCTGAAGGCCTTTAGAAATCTCCTCCTCCATAACTGAGGTGGCACTCCTGTTTTCACCCTCCATAGCCGTCCAGATCCACCACTAAGAAAGACAACAAACCCATGTCTCATTTTGAGGTCCAGTGATCCAGAAAGAAGATAGTGGAGAAAAAAAGGCATTTTGATCACACTTAAGGCTCAGAGGTTTCAAGCCATCACAAGCATGAGGAAAGGCATGAACCTCTCATGCAGTGGGTACAAAGTTCATCTTATAGGAAAAGTGGAGGGTATTTTCACATTGCAGCTCGTGTGCCCACTGCTGTCCACCTTTTCTTTGTAAAGGGGGAGTAGTGTGAAAAAGAGGAGGAAAAGATGTTCCAAAGCTGCTGCTGACTTTCACTGCAGTGGTGCAGGAGGCAATTCTGATTGGGGCTTGGCTTGTTTCCAGCTCGGGGCAAGATTGCTGCTTGCTGGGTCGTGGTTTTTAGCAGAGACTGTAGACACGAGCATGAGGGATGCTCTGGGCTGCCTGAGGGAGCTGGGCTGGGGGAGAACGTTTTGCACCTTTCCCATGCATGACAGCCTAAGGCAGGCATGTGGCGGAGGAGAAGGAAAAGGAGAAATAGAAATGAAATCTCTCTCAGGATACATATGGCCAACGCAACTCTATCGTTTCATTTTCTGATACTGTATAGTGCTGTCACTCAGGGACCTTTAGGAACTAGGACCTTGGGACTGTAATCCTACCTGTCCCCCTCCTATCCCCCCTTCACCTTGAGTATTAAGAACTGAAAAGAGAATGACAGAAAGAGCAAAAGAGGAAAATAAGAGCCCTGCTAGCAAATCCCTGCTATTCCATGGGTGAAAGTAAAGCTTTGGTTACTAAGGTAAAAGGAAAATGTATACCTTTATATTCATGTCTTCAAGCATAAACCAGCCCGTAGTGTATATAGGTTAAGTTCACAGTGCATGAAACAAACAGGACTGTAGGTCTTAACTGGCATCTAGCTTTCTTGCATGCACATCTGACACCACGCCAGCAGCTTATGTCTTGCAAATAAGTAGGGAACCTGCCAAGGCTTGGCACTTCCTCTGTCCAATGGACAGCATATCCACTTCCCAGAAGCAGAGCCATGTGGGGAAGTGATTCAGCTGGTCTGTTTGACCAGATCTGCTCCAGAGGCTCTGGCAGAAGGAGATAAGTGGTCGGGGAGGAGCTGGTTTTGTTTTCATTCTTGTGAGGAGGAGGAAGGGGTTTTAAATCTCCGTTATCAGGCAGAGGAGAAACCTCTGGAGCTACAGACCAAAGGCTTTAGAGAAGGTGGTTACTGAAATCCCAATAGAGAGGACGGGATGAGGGAAGTTGTTGATGGGAGAGACCTGTAACTTCAGAAGCAGAGCAAATAGGAAAGAGGCAGTGAAAATGTATGTACAATACAATAGGTTTGAAGGGACTAGAGCACTGAAAACTGGGGACCTCCACTGAGTCAGACAGGCTGGGTATAGCTGCAGGCAGCACTCGAGGAAACCCAGCCATGGCAGCAGTTCCTGGTCTCTGGGAGATGGTGAAGTCAGAAATGGGATAAATAGAGGGAGATTCATGGTGCACTGCCATCAGTATGAGCTCAGTCCCTTTAGGCAGGGACAATCATTTGCATCAGGACAATGTTGCACGAGCTGGACTGGGATGCGCAGGGGAGCGAACGCCAAGCTGGGGCAAGGGCTGAGCGCTCCCCTGGTGTCAAGAGATCAGAGCCAACTGGGCAAGAAACACCGTGCGGGTTACCAAATGCTTTCTTGGAATGCGACTGGGCTTACCAAGCAGGGTGGGATGTCTTTACAGTAGACATGGAAACTGGGTTGGGAGCATCGGTTTGGGTGAGAGATGTGAAACTTATGTGTTGAAAGCAGGACCTAACACAGATGCTGGGAGGGAGGGTGAAAGGGTGGGAAGGGAGGGAGGGGAGCGGAGACTGGGGAGGAGAAGATGTATATAGTCTTGGGGCTTGGGTTTTGTTTTTCATTTGTTTTTTTGTTTGGTTTTGTTCCTTTTTTTCTTTTCTTTTCTTTTCTTTTTTTTTTAAATGTTTGATTTCTAATGTCTTGATGTAAACCAAATAAAAATGGTTCTGTACATTCGGAAGTAAAGAACAGCTGAAAGGTGACAAGTGTAATAAAGAAGCACTGTCCTCCAGGCTGATACTATAACGCATTTCCCCAGAGTTTTCCCGCAGGGGTTGGAGGGCAAACCTGGTGCCTGTGCCTGCACACAGAGGTGCAGCCCGCTGGGATGGTGACCTTAGGGCTGGCTCCCTGATCCACCTCCAAGCGCAGTACAGAAGAGGTGGGCAGTAGAGTTGGAAGTGATGGTGTGTAAGTAACTTTTAGTGTTTGATCCTACCGTCCCTGAGGCCAATGGGAGGAGGAGGAGGCTGTGTATTGAACTCTAATCTCTTGCGTACATGGTCTTTTCCTGGAGAGCCAACCTGCACTATGTCTTACTGTATCTTGGGATGTAGTGACAGGGGTGAAGACGATCTCAAGTATCACTTGCATAAATGAAGTAACACGGATGAAGGCAGTATGAGTCTGAACTTACTTTGAAAAGCTTGTGCTGCTGCTGCTTTCTGCCCTGTGACTTAGTCTAGCATGGTAAGTGCTAGGAAATGCCCAGCTGCTCAGGAAATGCGAAGATTTATCCTAAGATTCTTTGCAATTCAGTAGAACCTTGCTGTTCCTGGCAAGGTTTGTAAAGGATGGGTATAGAAAGGAGTGAAAAGCAGGGATCTTGTGTTAAGCTTAGTTATCTAGTTTAGTGGCCATTGGCCTTGCAGAGACAAATTCTTCAGCAGAAGTACAGGTCAGAAGTACAAACGTGTAGGCTCAAGTGTAGGGCACTGACTGAATTTGGATTGAGGGGCACCTGGTTTATATGCAGTTTCCAGTTAGCAGAAATAAGTGACGGGGAATGTCAAGGATGATGATGGTAATGGGTCTGAGACATACAGGTGACCCTCTGTGTTGCAATCCATCTTTGTCTGGATTGGGAGGCGTGTCAAGAGCAAAAAGCAATATGAGAAATTACCTGTCTTATGTTTAGTGCTTTGGAAAAGCAGAGGGCAGTCTTGCCTCCGTGGGGCAGAAAGGGCTTTCTTCTACAGCTGGGCCAATGAACGTTGTATTGTTTGCGTTACTGCAGTGAGGCTGAAAGAAAAAACTTTAGGTGGAAGTCAAACCAGAAGGAAGTGTCAGTTCTCTTAGGAAAGGCTGTTGTTCAGCAGTAAGGCTTCTCTCCACTGCAGATGCTACTCCAGCTAGAGTGCATCAGCACGGTGCAGCCACACAGCTCTGACTCAGCCATTTCTGCTGATGAGTGGGCCAAGCAGGACTGGTGGATAAGCAAGGACAAGCTTTTTGCAGAGCCAAAACAAGGAGCTGTGTGAGCATGAGCTCCTGCACCCTATTGTGCTCTAGACTAGAAAACCCTGGAACAGAATGTGATCCCTTGCTCCAAGAAGATTATGCTGTCATCATCTGTCTCCTAGAGACAATGGACCTAAACCACCTCAAGCCGCCTGTTCTCAGCTCTATGCTATAGGCTGCCTGCTCCCATCTAAGATAGCCAGAACTTGCCAGTGCCGCAGCCAGAAAGCACTTACAGAGTAGTATTGAATATGTGCATGAAAAAAGTGGGGAGAAGAGGGGAGGTAGACCCATTTATGATATAGGGATTCACATTTTATCATTTGCACAGGCTGAGATCAGCAATTACACTGGCAAACTTTTCCCCCAGAAATGATGAGATAGCACATGGTGAGTAACATTGTTTTTTTGGAGAGGGTGATAATTTCTCCTCCAGTATCTGTTTTAAACAGCAGAACAGCATTGGTTTGCGATGCCTCCCAGCTCTCAGTGCTATGCCAGCTGAATGACATGGGCAGCTTCAAGGTTAATTGCCATACTCAGATGCTGGGTCCAGGTCTTATTTGGGGATCCAGTGGATAGAGTGTTCAGGCAGGAGGGTCAAAGATATTTTCCCTGACTTTCCCACCCCTCTGGACATGTCTTTGGCTACAGCGTGCTTCACTGAGTATGCTGTCTTGTGGCTCATGCTGCCCAGCTGCATAGATAGCCCTGGCACTGCTGAGCTTGGTGAGGAGGACTTGGGAACCAACAGGCTGGGAGAAGCCAGGCCAGCAAGAAAGGAAAACATGATTGCCTTTACTGTAATGCTGAAGCCTCCTGGGGTCTCAGCCAAGGGGCAATGAGAGTTTTTCAGCATCAGGAACACCCTGTCTCAGATTAGCAGAGGCATTTCTCAGTGACTGATCTCAACTCTTCTCTGCAGAGAAAGGAACCAGCACCGCCTCTTCACTGACAGATGCTTTGCCCCATACTGGGATGGACTCGCTCAACCTCACTCAGTCTTCGAGCAGGTCCTCTTTATTTTTAAGTATAGGGGATGGTGCATTTGGTTGGTCTTTTCTTTCTCATCACCATTCCCTGGCCGTGTCTAGGGCCATAGAGCCTGTGCTGCTGCAGCACCAAGCTTTGCTGAGGCAATGGCCGTTCCCAATGAGACCAGAGGGTCTTAGTGGTGCGTACAGGAGGTGAGAGGTAACTCCTCACTGCAGCAGTGCCTGTGCACAATATCATGACATGTCAGGTGGGAAGCCAAGGAGGAGATGCACCTCACGAGGAAGCTGTCACTGGCACAGCTGCTGATGCTTATCCTTGTTTCTCCAGAGGCAGTGGCCCACAGGACTTGAAGTTCTGGAGACCCCTGTGATACCTGCCTCAAGGATATTTGGGGATCCATGAGGGGCGTTTTGAACAGGAATATATCTTTTGCTAGTGCAGCTTCTAAGCTGTTGTTAAAGATCTCACCAGTCCCATGAATTCGGAGGCAGAGAGATGGGAGATGTGTCCCAGAGCCTCTCACAAGCAGAAACTGGACAGAAATCCCTGAGTTTCAGCCTCTGTCAAGGCTAGGTGATGATGAAAGAAGAGGTTAGAAGGGGAGGGGAGGTTGACACAAACTTCCCCTCTCCCATTTCAACTGCACCAAAGCAAGAAGGGGATGGGCAAAGCAGAGAAGCACGGTGAGATTAAACCCACACAGCACGCCAGTTCAACAAAACTCCATCCCTTGCTCAAGTCAGCACAGGGGGAGACCTGATGACTGCACACCTGCTTAAAATCGTGCCTGAATCTGACAGCTTCACTGGGTTGGAGCCAATGTGCTTGGCAGACCAAAAAGACAGATCCTTAGTGAGCAACCCACTAGAAAGGCTCAGCAGTCTTCACACAGAAGAGTTTCTAACATCTGGAAAGATGAATAGCTGGATGCTGGAGAAGAACATGGAAAACTGAGAATAAAAGAAAGCCTCAAGAGTTACCCAGAAATATCCCATCCATTGGGAATACACTCAACCCTGGTGGCAGAACCTTTGTTCAGCCTGTGATGTTTTTTCTTTCCATTGCCTGACATGTCATAATATTGTTTCTTAGTATGAAATCACATCCATTTTCAGGAGAGAAATCAGTTTCTGAGGGATAAATGCCCTCTCACAATGCGCTCACTACAGGGATGGTATTCCAAGAGGCATCAGAGTGAACAAAATGAGATCTCGAAGGCTGGGACATCCTTCCCAGGAAAATCTAGACCATTTATGCCAATGTATCGTCCTCTTAAACTGCACTCTTCCATCTTCCTCTCAAAGATGAAGAAGTGGCAACGTCTTTTCTAACTGGGGACATCTTCTGTGGCCTGAAATTCAGACAAACAACTAACTGAGCAACAGTGACAACAGGACAGGGAGATCAGTGTCAATGTACACTATCAAAGGGACTGCTATGGACCATCTTAACGTACTCTGAGTGGCTGCGTTGCATCCTGTACAGCGTTACAAAAACAAAAAAAAGAAACAAAAATCAACGAAAAAACAAACAACCCATTTTTATGATCTTTAATTTGCATTTTCTGCATGAAATAAGACCTTGATCCTTGTCTTTTTTCACAAAAGCAGATTCTGCTTTAACTGATGTAAAAAAAACAGAAGGAAAAATAATGTTTCTAGAAAGTGATTCAGATGTAGAAATTTTTGTAAAAAATTAAAAAAGGGGAAAAAGAAAAAAAAAGGGGGGGGGAACCAACAGAGAAATAAAACAAAATGACCTAAAGAGCCATCTTTGTCTACTCTAGAGGCGGGAAGGTGTGATTGGTGGGGGACACTGCTTTCAGAGCCATCCTGTGTCAGCCGGAGCCCACCGTGCAGCAGGACATACGCCCCCATTACTGCCGGGAGCTTTCAGAAACTGTCTCCTTCACCTTCTCTAAGGGGAAGGGTGGGAAGGGGCAGGGAGAGTTGCCTTGGTTGGATTTTGGGGCTCCGTTTGGTGTGTTTTCGCTCCTGCAGCAACACTTTTTGAAAGGTGATCATGAACAAGCAAACTTGAAAATAGTTTACAATTTTGTACAAACCATTATAAATACTGACAAGAAATGTTTTTAAAAATGGTCCATTCCAGTGCCAAACCAATGTGATGTGTTCATTCGTTTCTTCTTTTTCTCTTGTTTTTTGGGAAAAAAAAAAAGGTGTTGAAACACAAAAACTGTTTCTTTTTTAACAAATGCTGTATGTGGACATAAATGTACTTGAACGCTGTTAATTATCAATTGGTTAGGAATCTTTCTTGGGCTTTGGGGTTTCCTTTTTCTTTTTCTTACCCAAAACAAAAGTAACACTTACAAAATACAGCCTTTAAAGGAGAAGCAGTCAACTTTTTCTCTGCTGGTTCGAATGCTCTTACATGTTTCCATTTCAAGGTGCTGTCTTTAGGCCAAATCTGTATTACTGGCCTCTGGAAGCAAACTGACCTTACCATCCAGAGGATTCTCACTCACTAAGTCCTTAACTTAGAACGTAACTGTTAGTGATGCCACTTGAAATGTGTGCCCAAAGGACTTCAGACTTTGCTGAGACTTAAGCAAAGTTTTCTGCATGTCCAAGCTTTCTGCTGGGTTTAACCAAGAGCTGGGATACGCACTAGCTCTGTGACAGTTCTTAGAGCAGAAGGGATAATTAGGATAAGTCCCTAGTCTTATTTTTCCACCATAAGGTGAGTAACTTACCCTAACTCTGAGGAACAAAGATCAGAGATTACATTTTCAAAGGCTCTTGAGTCCTATTTCCAAAAGCAAGTAAAGTGCTTAAGCATTTATGGACTTTGCCATGTTAATCAAAAGCGGATTGGACAGGACCATTATCAGAAATGGCTGATGCACTTGGAGTAAGGCATTGAGGTATTTCATGTTAATAGGCTGAATCTTTAACTCCCAAATTTCATTTTAAAAGTTTAAAAGGCTTGGCCTTTGGGGGCCACCTAGAAGTTTTTTGAATGTGCAAGTAAGGCTGTCTGCACAACCATGGACAATCAGTGCAGAGCGGGCAAATGTGCTGAGCAGCTGGGTGCACCACTCAGCAAGAGGCTGTGGGGATACAGGGGGATGCTGTTAGGGAGGTGGGATGCACGGTCAGCTATGTATGCAGATAAAAGGAGGGAGCTGGCTTTGAATCCCCAGTTCCCTGTGATGCAAATTGATGTCACCAGCCCAAAGTTGCTCACTGCAGCTGCATTGTGTGCCCATGATCCATCCAGGCTTTGCTCTTTCACAGCCTAGTCTGCTCTACACCTCTGTGGCTTTACACTGTAAGTGTACATCTAAGGGTTAAAGATACAGGGAAAGTGAATAGTGCAGGAATGCAGGTGGGATGCTGGAAACCCGACTGCCGCTGATGGAACCATCCTTACATCCCTGAAGCAGAGACATGCTTTAGCTGCCACATTCAGGCAGGAAAACTGGAAGATTTACACTGTCTGATAGGCTCCAGCTGGGCATTCAGGTACCTGAATCTCTTCTCAGCTGGGACCTACCGCCAGTGGCATCCCTGTGGGTGCTAGGATGAAAAGTCAGGATAAAAAAATCATGCTAGGAACTCCATTCAGCACTCAACATGTGGAATTCAGTTCTTGCTCCCCTCTCCAACACTGACTGAAGCCACCGCCTGCTCAGCAAACCAACTGTATGACATTTGGCAGGTAACATCTTTGGATTTTTTTTCACTGAAGTCTATGTATAATATAAAACCATTATCTTCCTTTCTTCAAATATTACAATTCAACCTTTATCTCCCCCCACCAGCCATTAGGGCAGTTCTTGTCTTTAAAAGCCCCAAGCCGTACTGAACTGAGAAGCTGCCCTTTCCTGGCAGTGTGGAGGCCCTGGGAGCATTGCTGCCCTTTCCTCTTGGAATTCCTTGCCACTGACCCCATATTTGTTTAAAGCTGAAGTTTTTAGAAACCTACCATGTGAGCTAGACAGTCTTGGATGTCCCAGCTCTTGAGGGTCTCAGCCTCACCAAAATCATAAGTGAAAGATAAAGAAGCTTTGCCCCCAGTATAGGAAGAGTAAAAGCCAGTTATTTGGTAGCTTTAAAAAAGAAATAGCAAGTGGATGGTGTCTGCCATATTTACACTTAAATAATGAAAGAATAGAGCAGAGGAAAGCAGCAAACCAGAAATCTTTTCAAGCTGTGATGGTGAGTCACAGTTCCTGTAACCTGCCAGTCTGGAGAGCTTCTGTGATGCTCCTTTTACCCCTCCTTCATTTTATTAAAGAGATAACTGTGTGTATGTTTAGCTGCTGTAAATAATTCCTCATCTTGCCATCTCACTTAATTTGAAGTGAGATTTTATCCCTGTTAATCTTACCTTACCTTCCTGTTCTCTTCTGTTTAATCTATTGTCCCCTGGGTTTCCACGAGAAGATCTCATCCTGCAACAGGGAAAAAGCTTTAATGATTTCTTCTAGCCATCGTTTGGCACAAGGTGCTAATAACTGTTTCATATCCATAGACAATCTCTACGGTTCACACCTGCCAAAGATAACTAAACTCTGACCTTTTATGAAGAAAAATTTGGCTAGATTAAAATTACAGCAATTTTGCTATATTAATGCACATCAGCACCAGCAGCACCAGTATTCACCCAAACACCCTGGAAGCCCAGATAAAGCAGGTCTACAGTGTTTGCAGCAATAAACACCCCATTAAATTCAATACCTGTCCACCTCTATTATGGGATACTGAAAAGATTTTTTGCTTATAACAGCAGGGATATTGCTATCAGCAATGGTGCTGATAAACTTACTGAATATTCAAATAATGAGAGCTCCACATTTTCAAAACCCCTCAGTGATTAAAGCATCCAAGTTTCTCTGACTTTTCAATGGCTTGGGAATTTATATCCAAAATAATACACAAAGTTTGTAGAAAGGAATCCTCAATGTGCGTATAACAGCATGCAGGACTATCAATACACTCCTTCCTAACTGTATTTGCAGAAAATACCTCTGCAGATCAACCTTCCAGAGTGAGTTTGGAAGGTAGCAACTTGGCAGAGGTTAGTGCATTGCCCTGCCAACTATGAGTTAAAGCAAGTATATAACCTCTTAAATTTGGGACAGAACAGAGTTGTTTAGGAAATTTCATACTAATGTCTTTAGTGCATGTGAAATGTTCAGTGTCAAAAAGGTTTCATTTTTTCATTGACATACCTTTGGAGCATTTTGTGTCCAAGAATAAATCATGTTTTGATCTCTATCAACACTATTTTCATTGACTAATTTCAGGCAGGCAGAGACAGAAGGAGGGAAATTCAGAGAAGTTAAAATGGCAAACTGGCAGAGGAGTTAAAATTGCCAAAAAAAGCAAAGTGGACATTAAAACTTAAATGCAATAAAAGATTTTATTTCAAGGCAGCTGAAATCACTGCGTTGAATGAGTATGATCTCACTCTCCCTTTTACAGCTTTTGAAAAGAAATGCAGATTTTCTGAAGAAAAAAGAAAAGAACAACAAACATTTTCCAGCCAGCTGCCTTGTGGAGTTTCATCTTACAGAACCTGGGCTGAAAAGCCCTTCTAAGTCATTCTCTGCCTGGAGAGTAGAACCAAGCCAACTCAGCTGCAACCAAAGCACGTGGTTTGAGGGAGCCTAGACATTTTGTGCTGGCTGTTAAGATCATGCGGCTTTCCCCCAGACAATTCACTTCCGCAGATGAGGGTGACACTGAAGCAGCTGTCTAAATCGGGCACTATGTCAACAGTTTAAATATTAACTCTTCCATGTGTTCTCACCAGCCCCTGGGAAATGCAGTCTCAGCCAGAGGATTCAACCTTGAATCCTGCTATGGACTTTTTAGCCCCATCAGAGCTGTTAAATCATGAACAGCATGGAGATAGCCCACATTCCTTTCCAACAGCCAGCTCTGACACTGTTTCTTACATCAAAAGGGCAGTGTAGGAAGATAGGGGTGCTGCAAACACGTGGCAAAAGTAGCTCATTATCCCAGGACATATCTGCTGAAGGATTGAATGCTCCTTCTCAGTAAAACTCAGGACCTCCTACCTCCAAAACAGGTAGGTTTGAGGTCTTTGGGTACTCAGCCAAAATATCTCAAACCATCAAACCTTCCTACAAACTACCAGGAAGCTAACATGCTTGAGGTCAAACAGCCCAGCAATCGACATTGCTAACAAGCATCATGTCAGGGTTTGCACCTGCTTTGGTGACTGGCTTCACTTATGTTCTGATATCTCGCTAAGAACAGTGCAATACTGAAGGTAAAAATCATGATAGCAAAGACTGTGGCTGGAATAATTGTCTCCATCCAGAGGAGTTCCTGGTTAAAAATGTGATTTATATAAACTGTTACAGACAGTGTTTTTGTATTATTACCTCAGTTTTAGGACTGAAAATTCACCTTCATAACCTGTATGTTAAGCATCAGTCTCATTTGCATTGTGTATTTACAGGTCAAGTCCTAAATCAGGATTTAGAGGATCTCCCTAAAGCTCATTATTCTGTGTCAAGGAAGTGTCTGATTTTAGCCTGTATCCACTATATGGAAGAAAGATCTACCCATCCCTTTCCCCTGTACTTGCACTCATGTGACAAGAGAAGAGTTCAGCTTTAGCACTCACACCATTCTCTTAGGAGATGTTGTCAGGTAAACATGCAAGACCAATTAGAAAGTATAAGTTGTTGAAATAAGAAGCAGTATCAGCAGATACGGCAGATACAAGGCTGTACACCTCACGCTCCATGTCAAAAATCCGTGCTGTACAAGCTCTCAGGAAAGAACTTTCCCATGTGGAAAAAGCCAGCATTTTGGTGGCATGGTACAGAGCTCACAGCGGTGCTGTTTTGAGATGGCCCATCTAACATGTACCCGATCTCACGGGGTATATCCATCCTCACCCACCCACATCCTCACACTGTATATTCTTTCACTCTGTGGGTTTATTGGTGAATGATGAGTACATTTTCAACTGGATTCATCTTTCCGTTGCTATGCGGAGATGTACCCTCCTCAGGGAGCTGTGAAGAGCACAACAGGAGCAGCTGCCCAGTCTGTTGAAATACTGAGTTTAAATGTGGGTGCTGCAGGTACAGATGGAGCCTCTTTATAGGAAAGGGGCAGAGAGTCAGCAGTCTGCTGAGCACCGCTGGTTGCAGTCTTGCTGGAGCAGAAACCACTGTGGCACCTCTGCTCTGCGGTTGGATGTCATTGTCATCCGACAAAGACATCCCTCCCCTGCCGCGCACCTGCAGGCAGAGTGCTGGCAAGCCAGTTCTTCTGCTTAACATGGGATGAACAAGGAGGATATAAAAATACTATTATTATTTCATATTTCTATTTCTAGTCTCTGTTCCTTTTCCCAAAGGCAAGCTCTTTTCTTTTTTTTCCTCAAGTTTGAGCAAAATCCATTCTGCCATTTTGAAGTCAGATGGGTGAAAATGAGCCAACTTTAAATTAAACCAGTTAGCAACTCTGATTTAATTTGTTGAATTAACCATGAGCCTAGTTCTAAGTCCTCCTTCAAAAAAACAACAACATGTTCTTCGATTCATGGGAATACATCCAGGGCCGTGTTTGCATTTGAAAACAAAAAGTAAGTTTCTGACTTGGAGACAAGCTCTCATAAATGTGAGTGCTGGAGCCAGTTACCAGCAGATAAATTAAGGGAATGTGCTATTAAGTGTTTATTAATTAGGTAACAGGTTTCAAGTCAAAATCAAGATTTTGCAGAAGTGAAAAGGCAAATAACTAATGATTATTGAGTATTTGTGTCTAATGGTATTTCTGTACCAGGACCAAAATCTCCTGAGCATCCTTTCCCTGCAACATACATATATGCATATATCCTAACACCACCCCCAGAGGAATATATCTTTCTCATCTGGGACTGTCTCATAGCAGTGCTTCTGGTCAGCTTTGCTGGACAAAAGGAAAAACACCACGCAATTTATGCTCTGAAATCAAGGATGGCATAGAAATCCATGACTGCTCGTTGTTACATTTTTGTTGGATAAAGTGCTCACCTGGCTTCATGTTATGAAACAGCAATGATGATTCACGCTACAGGAGCACGTGAATGCCCCAGGAGGTATGTAAACAGAGCAAGAGGGAACACCCAAGAATGGTATAAACAAGAAAATCAGAAACACAGAGCTCAGGTCTCCAGATCCCCCAGGTGCTGTACCCTACCCACTGGAGCGTGGCAGAATCAGAGAACATTTGTGGTCCTTATGAGGAATTTACAAGGATTCCTGCTGCAGAGCAGAGCTTGCTTTCCTTCCAGTGATGGTTCAGAAAGACGAGACAGGACTGTCATCCCAATCAGATGATGTCATTTACTGGTAGAGCTGTCCAGCTGGAGTGGTGGGAAGCATCACAATGTCCTTGGAGGCAGGATAAGGGATATGCCGTGCAACTTAGGGAGAAATTCCTACAACCTATTATGACAATGTGAGCGCTGCATTGGCAGAAGCTGTTGTGAACTCTGGATCTCCCTGTGTGAAAAGCTTGTCCACAGAAGGGTGTCAAGAAGGGTAAAACAGAAGAGGATGTTTCACCCATCTTCTCACTGCCCTACAGATTTGCACACGTTGACCTACGTGCCACTATGCAAAGCTCCTAAACACTCACGTTGAGGTACTGGGGTCGTGAAAAGCATCATCTCCACAGATCTTAGATGTGAGTGGACAGTATTTTACAGAAGATGATTCTTTCCCTGAAAGTGTCTTCAGATCACCACTATATCATCATTCCTTACAGCAGGGAGGGGGTTGACAGGCAAAAGAAAGATGAAGCTGCTCATAACTGAGGGAGTCTTTTGCAATTTCCCCTCAAATATGTACCTAGTACCTTTTCTTAAGGAAGGTAATTCACAGGAAAATCCCCTTCCATATGCAGCTCTCTGGAGCTTGCTAGATGCTCCAGTATGGCTCATAAATCAAAGAGGCAGCTGTTACCATCAGCATTTTTCTTCTCCCTTGGAGGAGCAGCAGCCACAGCAGCTGCTGAGCCTGAATTTCACAAATTAACCTAAGAGTACTGCATGGTCCCAGGACAACAACCCTACCTGCTCCATGCATCTTCCTGGGAGGAACGAAGATGCAGACTTAGCACTTTTGTAAGCTTTACAGGAGGAGAGGAAAATCTTCAGAGGGGGAAACCTCAGCTGGTTAAGTGTTTCAGCCAGAAGGCAAATGGAGAAGACAGAATGCATTATACAAAGTCAAACACAGAGCAGAAATAAAAATGAGAGAGGAGAAAGGCTCCTAAGAGTATGAATGAAACAAAGGACGTGCATAGTTATCAGCTGAAGATAGTTATCACGTAGTAAAGACTAGGCTGGAAGAACTTGATACTAGTGACAGCTAACCAGATTATAGGGGCCAGTTTCCCTTTGCAGGTTGAATATATCTGCTTTGTTTAATATGCTATGAATTATTCAATACCATGACAGACTCACATACAGACTAAGCTTGCCCATGGAGTTTTGGGTTTGCTCCCTTTAGTGCATCTGAGGTGTGGAAGCTTCTTGTGAACCAGCCCTACATCTCCTCATTTCAGCTGTAGAGACTAAGCCATGCAGCCCATTATTGTACTCTGCCTTTTCTCCACTCCTTTTATCAACACACCTTCAGTCCCACCAGATGTTGGCAAAGGGGACATTAAAGCCAAACAGAGAAAGGAAGAAGGGGGGCTTTCCTCTCTTTTCTTGGCAGATATTTGAAGCTGCTGTGCTATCCCAGTGAGCTGCAGCAGATAAACCCACTAAAGCAAATAAGGTACCTGCAAGGAATCCATCCAAATCATGCTGTTTGCTGTCCCGTGTTAGGGCCTTGCCTGCACTAACAGGCTTTAAGTAGCCTGAACAGCCTCACCTGAGACCTAGCCCTGATATGAGCCAGGCCAGGCTCTGTCCTAGCTTGCTGGTGAAATGAGCATTGGGTTTGTCTCACACTGGTCTGTCAATTGACCTCATTGCCAGCCCTGCTCTGGTTGGGTACTGTGGTACTGTGATTGCTTTTGTCACAGCTCATGGAGCAGCTTTGCTGTTGCTGCTTCCCATCATTGCAGAAGATCTAGTGGTACTTGGTAGCAGGACTGCTGCAACAGCTCACTTTAAAATCTGAGACAGCCAAAACACACCTGATGAAAGCCCTGCCCTCTGAGACTGGGATGCAAGAGCCCCTGTGCTCTAGGAGTGGTGTGGCAGAAGTTCTTTAAGGAAGCCTTGTAAGTGTGCAAAGGACTTCCCAGGATGTGTTAAACGTCCTCCATGGTGTACAGTACTTCAGGCTTGCACAGGGTGTTTCTTGACACTGAAACTGCTGAGATCTATTGTTTTCTTATTCAGGAAGTGGTGGAAAATGCGACTGCAGTGGACATTGTTAAATGCCATGTATTCCTCCTGCGGGCATTGTACCTGGGTGGTCAGGGCCTGGAACAGCAGGCAAATGCATTTGCTAATGCAGATGAATGAATGGTGAGCTCCAGTAATTGATTTGAGTTTCTGTCCCTAGAAACACAGCTAGTGTTAAGATCCATTACCTATCTGGGGTTTGTATCTTTCCTTTAAGGCTGATTAATTAAATGATTTATTTCTGTAAGTACATAGCAAGAGGGAAGGAAAGTATCTGAGAGAGGCTGGAGCAAACCAAAGGACTCCCTTTGATCACCGATTTCCTCACCCTGGCTGCATTCTAGGAGGAGCCCTGCCTAATCAGAAGATGAGGGATCAGCACTGCAAAGTGTCTGGGTTGCTCCTCAGTTCTTCATAGACCAAATAGCTCTTTTTGTGGACACTGGCAGAAAGCTGAAGTTGTTGTCTTTTAGATGTGGTTAGTTTTTAGTGTGCATGGTGGAAGTCTCATGACTTGCTGGTCTGGCTCCAGCTGGTCTGAAGAGGGAGAAATTTGGTCAGTAAATGTGGCCATTTCCTGAGCACCTTGGGATTTACCTTGCTGAGTACCTTATCCTGATGAGTGGGGAAGGAGTGCGCCGGTGCTCGATCAGCAAGCTCCTTTGATCAGGACCATTTCGGTATGGTACATGGTGCAATCTCATTCTACCCATGAAGAATTTTCCTGAACACACAGCCAAGAGGGCCTTAAAGGCAGGCAATGAAATAGCAGAGGGGGTAGTGAGCTACTTGCCATTTCCTGATCCTTTCCTAGGTGCGAGGTGAAACCTACTCTATACCTGCTGCTACAGAATATGTTCTAGGGATGCAGTCCATAGCATTCACCTCTTGTAACACTGAACATTTTCTTCCTCATATAACTGAAAGCCATCAAAATGGGAGGGATGGAGCAGCCTGCTATGCCCTCCCCACCAGAGAGATGTGGGACCTGCTGCTTCAAACCCCTTTGGGCAGGGGATGGGCAGTCTTCCCATATCCTGACTGTAACTGCTGAGCCTATGTTAGGATCAGGGCTTTTTCCCCCTGCCCCAGTTCGGTGAAGCTACTTCACTTCATTTCTTCATGTGGGACTAAAAGAGGAATTAAGCCTTCTGTGTGATTCAGTGTAAAGCCATACACTCTTCATGTCCCACTCTTCTGTGAAAATTTGTCCATTACTCTAACTAAAAATAGTACGTTTGTATGAGCACAGCCCTGCTTGCAGGAGGAAATAAAAGTTCAGCATTGTCCACAGTGCTGGGCTTAGATACTCTTGAACACAATGTACTACACACAAATAGGCCAAACCATCCCTTCTACAGAAAGGGGATGTGTTTGCAGTGTATGTTTGGCTATGTAAGATCTAATCCTGAGGGAGGTTGAGCACCTGCAGAATTGGAAGTGGCAGAGATGAGGGGACACTGTGCATCCCTTGTCCTGTGAAGGGCTGGTGACCTGGAACCTCCTTCTCCCTTGCTCATTGGCATGAGCTGTGCTGCCCCAGCCCCTCTGCACCTAGCTGCAGGACCTGAGAAGGATGTGTGTGAGAGGAGAGCCTGAGCCCTCTATCTATTTATACTTTTGTTTCCAAGAATTGCTCATAGGTAAAGAACACTTCGATTAAAAGAACTAATTACCAGAGCAACAATAAGAAAAGAAAATCCTTCAGTGAGTTCTGTACAAGAGTTGCAGACCTCATTGCTTCTAAGCTCAAAAGACCAATTTGACATTTCATGTTGTATCCTGTGCTAAAGCGACAGGAATAATGGGGACCAGAGAGGTCATTCAAACCTTCAGTCCTCTGGGTCCTTCAACAGCTAGCTCCTCCTTAGTAGAGCCATGGTTATCCCAGAGCAACATCTTGTCATGGAGCAGTGGGGTCCCTGGCATTCTACCCTTCACATTCCACTTCAGAGGGAATTTCCTATGTAATGTCACATTAGATTTACAGCTCCTATCTGCTTCTCAGTTCTCTTCTTTACATGTGCTACAGGGCTCTGTACTAGCCTCGAACAGTTTTCCTAGTTCTTCCCAGTGTCTGTCCCAGCTTTCTCAGTCAGGATCTTCAAAAAGAATTGCCAGTCCCACAACAGAAGATCCACACCTTGATCCTGTTCTAATATGTGACATTCCCTGGCATCCTTAGGACCTGATGCAGAGACAGTAATGCAGAGCCTGACCCAGTGTGTGCAGCTCTAGTCTCGGGTACATCTTCATGCATCCCCTTCTGCATTGTTCTGGTATACATGCAGTCCTCTCCTGTATGTTCTTCCATACACAGAGCTGCTTTGGGGACGTTAATTCAGCTTGTGACAAACATCATCAGCTTTGGTCTCCATCCTGACTTTTTACCTCAGGTGGCTGGAAGGAGAACATATCAGGGTCTAATAGAGAGTCCCTGCGGTTAAAGGGGCAACTGGTGGCACTATGTGGTATAGGGGATGGGAAGAGTGGGCTGACCATCCCAGAAGATCTAACACCATATCTATGCTGAATACTGGAAAGAGAAGTCCCTTTTTGGGGAAGACTGTGGAGGGGCTGTTTCTTGACAGCTGTATGTATTGGTGTATGTAGTTACACACATCTTGATCTGGAGCTAAATCCCCAGAAAGTCTGAATCTGCAGCTTGGTTTGAGCCTGCTATGCTCAAAGAAGAGGCTGTGCTGTGCACCCTGCTTTTCACAGAGAATTGAGAGCTCTTCTTCTGTCTGGTTACTCCCTTTCTGATTTAATTTGGTCCTAATTAATTTTCACAGTAATAAGATGAGAGACAGAATTGCAACAGAGGGGATCCTATTACATAAAAGGAAAAAATTTCCATAGGGAAGGTAGTTAAGTCATCAAAACACAGGCTCAGGTAGGCTGTGGGATCTCCATACTTGGAGATACTCACTATTTGCCTGGAGGACATAAGTTAACTTCAAAGATGGTCCTGCTTTGGTCAGGGGTTAAACAAAGACCTGCAGAGCTCCTTCCCACCTGAGTTATTCAGGGATATTATGAATTCTGTGTTGGCTCTTGCTTTGCTTTCCCCTGCTCCTTACCCCACACCACCAACCCTCAGTCCTGGAGATGTCTCTGGCACTACAAGACCCAGCTCCATGGTCCAGACCAGGGGAAAGAACTTGGGTGTGCGGACATGACTCTGGAACGGGATTCAGTGAAGCAAACTGATGTGGCTGGAGGAGAGTAAAAATAAAGCTCTGCCTTTATCAGCAGGCAGTGTCCAGAGGCCAGGGAATTAAACCAGAAACATACACAAGCACTGGGATGGGGAGTGACTTAATCAGCTGGAATTAGCTGTGGGCTTTGTCGCTTCAGCTTTTTGTGTTCGGACTGATTGCAATTAACTTGCAAAGGTTTGACTGCTTAAGTGCTCGGTGCTAATTGGGGGATCAGTGTGCTTTCCTTTCCCTTTCTCCTCTAATTTATTTTAAGGCTTTGTTTCCAATGCAGAAGGTGTGGAGAGACACAGGATTTGAAATGAGGAAGAGAGGTGGGAAATACTGAATCAAAACTGTGTGGGCAATTCCTCCAAAGCTGGGGAGGGAGGGAAGAATGGGGGTTTCCCTGCATGGAAACAAATCTTTCTAAAGGGATGCAGTAATCCTGCTTTCCTCTCCCTTGGATACTTTTTAAGTTCCAGTACAACAGCTTGGGATTTACCTGAATGAGATGGGTTGGTAAGAGTTTGCATGGGTTTGCAGCTAGTGAGCTGGGGCAAAGCACTGTTCCTTAGAGCAGCCAGGGGTCTTTCCTTCACCAGTGGGTGCTTTTCAGGGGTGAGGTCCCTGGATTTTGAAGAAGGCAGCTAAATAACTTTTCATATACTCTCTTATCATACACTCTCATACAGAAAACTAGTAGCCCATGTCTTGCGTTCATGACGCAGATGTGAGCAGAAACTAGCACACCCACATAGGTGCCCCAAATCAGCATGGTGCTTCTTGTGCCTTAAGGGGGAAATCCCACTTGGGTTACATGAGTGAACAGTGAAAACGAACAGCCTAAGGCCTCCAACATGCAAGAAAGCACAGAAGGGATACTTCTTCATCCACAAGTGTTGTTTGGGGAAGAGTCTTGAACGTCACTGCAGTTGTGGTAAAGCTAGTCACAAGTCCATCCAATGCACGTCTGCTCCTGATGCCAGTTCTACTTTGGGCCATAGATAAGCATCCAGAGGAGATTAGCCCTGTCGTGGGGTCAGGATTCAGGGGCATTGAGGCGCTGGAATCACAAGAACAGCATCGAGTGCCATTATGGACAAATGCAACTATTCCCACCCAAAATTTACGCTGTCAGCTCTGCTTTGCAGACTGATGTAGTCAGCAGTGATGGGAAGCTTGGCAGAATCACTGCCATCTGCTCAATTCATCTTTTATGCTGTTGAATGTTCCTTGGTATACTTCTGCTTGTGCCCATCATGGCCCCTTGACAAGGTGACATGTTACCCCTTCCTTTTTCATGGAGAGCTGAGGCCCAGAGCACACCTGAAATCCCACAAGGTGACTCCAGCATAGCAGGGAGCAGAGCTAGAAAAAGCCTTGATAACCATCATGTCAGAGGCAAGGGGTTTGCAGAGCACAGTGAGGATGACCAGAGTGAGGGCCAGAGATGCAGTGAGTGGCAGGCTGCTCTACCACTCAGGAGAGCAAACCTGGAGAGCCCCTCCTCAGAGGAGAGTTATAGCGATCCCTTACAAATCCATGACAGGCTCTACAGGAGGGCAGGCATTTCGCATGCTTTCTATCTCCTTACTGGGAAGTAGCTGCAGTGCTTACACAAAAACCCAGGCTCTCCATCTTAAATTTTCCTTCCCTAGACAAGCTGCCCATGTGCTGCAGGGCTGGGGGGGATGACTGGGAAGTGCCCGTCTCCTGGAGACCAGGGGTGGCTCTGAAAGGGTTGAAAGGAGATGAATCCCTCTTCAAAGACATGCAGAGGAGAGTGAGTGAGGGGTGTGCTGATGCTGTGCTGCCTGCATCATGGTCAGGGCCAGCAGGACTCCTCCATCCCTAACAAGCCTTATTCATGCCCAGCCGAGCACATCAGCAGAGCAGCCCCATCCCCAGGGAAGGAGAGGATGATTCCTGGGAGACCTGCCGCAGAGCACCCAGTGATGCAGCTCCGGCTCTCGCTCCAGTGGTCTCCAGAGATGGGCAGCTGTGTGTGAAGCGTGCTCATCTTCTTGTCACGAATTCAGCAAGAATTGCCACTGGGAAGGGAGGGAGGAGAAAGAAAACCATCTTCTGATCTGGAGGTTGGGGAGGGGAGCAGAGTTGCAGATGGAGAGAAGGTGGGAAACTGAGGAAGCCTGTAGCTGTTAGAGCAGAGGTACTGTAAACCCACTGGCTGATGTCTATGACGGTTTTCCTCCTCCCTTACCTATGCTCTCCCTATTTCCCCACAGGCAGAACTTCCTTCACAGATGGGGTACAGGAGCTCACAACTCTAAATCTTTAGCTGAGCACCAGTTTTGGCAGGGGATGGCTGTGGGCTATGGTGTGCATGCGTGACCTGGCCCAGCTGCACAAGGACCTCATTTAGAACCATGTCTCTACCCATTACTCCTCCTTGCCTGGGTTTCTTTGTGCCAGCACATGATATCCTGCACATGTGCTGTGAGCTGGCGGCAGACACTGCTGAGCACAGGGTGTTAATGTACCTCATACTGAAAGGAAGTATTTCTGAGTCACATCATATATGGTAGGCATCAACTACTTTCATGTTCAGGAAGCAAGATGGTGGGTGCTGGTGTCAGCCTTTCTGTATTGTTCTGTTGTTTACTGGCACCCTGGGGTCTGAGGTGCTGAAGGAAGGGGCCATGCTAGAATCACACTGGGCTTTATAATGAAGTCTTCCCTTCAGAAAAAGCAAGAAAAATTCAACCACTTCCTCAGAGGCTTTTTTGTGTTGAAGCATCCCATAGTCCCATTTTTTGAGCAGGGAGAGAAATAGTCTCTTTGCCGTAATATAACGTAGGAAAGCAGGAGGGCAGAGCTGGGATGCAGAGGAGACACGGGTGTCACCCTCGTGGACTAGACCAAGGTACAACTGGATGTCCCCAAGCTCTGAAGCACCAAGTACCTAAATGTGCTTATAAGGGAAACTTAATGTGCCAGCTCCTAAAGACCAGTCTGAGAACATCCCAGTCTGCACAAATGCAGAGAGAATTGCATCTAGAGGGGACACTTTTTGCAAAGTGGAAAATGCCATTAATGGCTGTTTTCTCACATGCAATAGAGTGAAGGAAAAAGGGAGCCACCTGCCCCAATTGAAGGTGAAATGGGAACTCCAGTTCCTGGCACACAGAATGTCTTTGGAGCACAGCAAGCCCATGGGATTTCTCTTTGTGTGGATTGGTTCTTTACCTCATAAGTAATTGGGACAGTAGGATGTGGTTGGCCTCTTGTATCTCATGTCCAGTAGGACATGCAACTTGAGCCACCAGCACTTGGTTGTGTTTAGAAGAAATCTGGGAACCTCCCTGGGAGCCAAATGGTGCCTTTTGTTGTGAGGCCTTGGACTCTGCTGTTCCTAGCACTGAGATGCTTCTGGAGCCAGGAGGGAGAAGAGCCGCTCAAAGAAAAAGTCAGTTTTCTTGTTCTCCTGACAAAGGAATTTAAATTGAACCAGAATTCTGAGTGAAGATGATAATAGCTGTGCTATTTTAATCCATCCGTGTCTCCCTTGCCTCAGCATCAGCGCCGACGTCAAAGGCTCCTCAGCCAGGAAAGACCCTGGTTGATCTCCTGAAAGCTGGCATTCTCAGCAGCAGCACAGGAGGATTGTAGCGTGCAGGCTGCTGCAGCCCTGGCTCTGCTAATTGGCTCTGTTCCTCTGGAGGTAGCACTGAATCCGCCGCAACCAAGCATAAAATATATTGAGGAAGTTTCCTCCTGCAGCAACGAATCTCAAACCCATATAGCCTTAATAAATAAATAAGGTTCCCTGTTCTGCTCCCAGTTGCCACTGTGGAAATCCAGAATAAATTCAGTAGATGTATTCCAAAGATACCAGTGTCAGGGAGAGCTGAATTTAGCCTGAATGGCAGAGGAGGGAAATGGGATGCTCTTGCTCACTGCATTGAAGCATAAACATAATTTCCCATGTGAAGTTTTTATAGTGATTCTCTGAAATATAGCAAAAGGAACTGTGGCTCCTCAGCATTGTTTCTTTCTTTAGCTTCTCTTTGCTGATTGGACCAGAAGCAATGTTACCTGCGTGTCTGAGGTGGGCTCCCTGACGTCAGTGATGCACAGGGGAATAGCAAGATAAGTGTGACCCTGGCAGCACTCCCTGCTGTCTAAATTTGAACCCCACCTCTGATAACACTCGAGAAAAATCTCTTCTTTGCCATGAATTAGGGCAAAGCCCTCCTTGACTGCTGCGTGAGGCAGATGAGCTGAGCACAGGAAAATTGTGAGGAAAGGCAGAGGTGATGTGGGTTTACTTCCACCTTTCAGTTTCACATCAATTTCTTTGAGCTTAATTATTGGTTCCTTTGTTCACCCCAAAACTTAGCAGAAGGCTGTGTAAAAAAATAAATGAAATTAAATGAAAGCCTGCAAGCAACAGCAAAAACAAACCCCAAAGAAAAAACAATGCAGAAGAGTTTCTTGTAACCAACTGATGTTAGCATCTGTGGAAATGAAATATTTAGCCCAGGATTCAGTGCTTATCCTGGTGACAGCTTTAATCTGAGCTGCCACTTAGGAAAATGAATAAACAAACAAACAAAGAAATAGTCTAACCTTTTCCTTTACAATCCTAGTTTCAAAGATGCAAATCTGGGACTTGGAATTCATCGTAATGAGTTTCTCTGCATATACCAGATTGTTCGGGGGAACTTGTGATGTCCCAGCATGGCTTCTGCAGCTCATCTACACCATTGCGTCTCTTCTCTCCCTACCCCCAGCTTCCTCTCCATGTGCTCATCTCATTCCCAAATGCCAGTGCTCACGTGCACCCGGGGGAGCAGCAGCTCCAGGTCCTGCAGGATTCTGACTTGGTTATTCTGTTATTTGATAGAATCATAGAACAGTTAGGATTGGAAAGGATCTTAAGATCATCTAGTTCCAGCCCCACTGCCATGGGCAGGGACACCTCACACTAAGCCATGTCACCCAAGACTCCATCCAAACTGGCCTTGAACACTGCCAGGGATGGAGCATTCACAGCTTCCCTGGGCAACCCATTCCAGTGCCTCACCACC
>WYDI02026423.1:0-24961 GCA_009867235.2 Psittacus erithacus | reverse complement strand
ACAGGGGCTTGGAGCAAGCTGCTCTATGGAAGGTGTCCCTGCCCGTGGCAGGGGTTGGAGCTGGAGGAGCTTTAAGGCCCCTTCATCCCAAACCATTCCATGACTCTCTGTAAATCCCAGTTCTGCAAGAAACCTCCCTGTGAAGCAGGTCCTCGGTTGCAGGGCAGATGAGGAGCCACGGTGTCTGCTTAGAGCCAGAGCCGAGGGCAAGAAGAGGAAGCGACACAAGGCTGGTGACAGAGAGGAAAACTCAGTGAAGCCTGAGATGCTCAGCAAGGGCATCACAATGAGCGCTGCAGAGGTGGTGCTGCTGCAGCATCTGCCGTGTGCTGGGAGCGTGGAATCGTCTACGCTGCAAAAACTCCATCTCTTTGGGCCGGCTCTGCAAGAGCAAGGACACGGTGCCCCGCGCCCGCGCCAGCTCGCCTCATTGTGCGCTGCCATCAGCCAGCGCGCAGAAGAGGAGTGAGAGTCAGATTTGCACTGCTCAGCCCCCGTGCCGGGAGGTTTATGGCACTGTAAAATGGCTCAGCTCTGAACAAACGCACTGAGCGGCTCTGCACGGCCTCCACAGCAGCTTTATGATACCCTTCAAACGTCACCGATTCCCTTTCACTGCATCTCAAGTGTTGCTGGGATGAGGCCAGTTCACTGTTGCTTGGGGCACGGTGGTGCCGGGGCTCCAACCCTGAGCAGGAGAGGTGGGATGAGGAGCAGGGCCCCCATCTTCCCCATTTACACTGTGGGCAGCCAGTCTTGTGGGCAGGAATTAGCCCAGAATCAATTAGATCCACTCCATCAGGAAAGGAAATACTGTGTGATGCTGATCCCACACATGTGGCCAGAAGAGCAATGCCAAGGAATACCCACAGAGAAAGCCTCATCAGTAATCTTGGGAGCCAAAAGGCAATTACGGCTGTAGCAAATAATGTCAGCCTCCAAGCAGGATGGGAATGTTGTCAGCTCGAGGAGAGCTTGGGAAGCAGGAAAAGCAGCTCAGTGGCTCTGTATTGGAAACAGCATTTGTACTTCTCATCGAAAGCAGTGTTTTTAGGGATAATAATGGATGCAAAGAGCAGAGATGGTCTCAGTGCAGAGTCAGGGGTTAGGCAGGAAAAGGCATGAGAAGGTAATGCCAGGTCTTTAGCAGATGTAGAGAGGAAAAGCTGGACAGGGACCTTCCTTATGGCCTGCAAGCCCCTGCCTGGGTCAGTTAATGATGATCCCCACCCCATCCTGGCAATGGCCCTGGTGTACAGGGCAGAGGTGCTTGGGCATGAGGGACCACTGTGAGTGCACAGCCTCCAAACCCACTTGTGTTGTGCTGCCTGTAACTGAGGCTCCAGCTCTCTGCACACAGAAGCTCCCTACAGCAAACCTTAGCTGCGGCTGGGAGTGCTGCGGGGAGCAGATGGTAAGTGCCAGATGGAGACGGTGTCTGAGGAGGGAGACGTTATTATGTGGAGTGAGCCATAGGCTCCCACGATCCCGCTCCGAACAATCGGCAATTAACTCAGGCTATTAGCATCAAACCTGGTCTCCAAAGTTCCCTCCTCCTCCCTTTGCCATTGGGCCTCCTCATTTCGAGGTGAGCTGGGTGTTTGATGACAGAATGAACCTGTAATTCATCGGCAGCGAGACACCCAATACCTCAAACAAGATAAAAGCCCACCAATGGGCTATTTGCCAGCGGTTATCCCTGTCCCAGAGGGAAAGGGAAGCTGGCTGTCTCTCACACGGGCTCTTGGTTATAGGGAGCAAGTGGAGCTTTGATGCTGATTTGTCTTGCGTGGCGTCCTTCCAAGGGGTACCTGCAGACAGCATCTTGGATGCTCCCCAGTGGGGCTCAGGCATCCACTAATGAAGCATTCAAGTCGGAGCTATTTGGGTGCTTCTGCCTGAACTGTCTGGGCATTCATGTGCCAATTAATCCACAATGTCTCTGTTTTATCTGCAAGAGCTGCTCGGAGCTGGCTCTTGGCAAGCGGTTCCTCTGTCCCGCAGGTTCCTGTGGAGCTGCATCTCCTGCATCTCCTCTGTGTGTGCAAAGAGAAAGGGAGAGCAGGAGCGCCTGTGAGCGGGCACGAGCAGGGCGCTCAGCGCTGCCCTGGCCAAGCTCTCCTCCTGCACTGCATGCTCCTGACTGCAATTGCACTTCCCATCCGGCACTGGTGACTGGCCAGCTCCTTGTGCCTTCATTTGCAGTCAGCAGAGGCAGCCTGACCGACACTGAAGAACAACGCCTCACATCCCATCAATCAAGTGCCATCAGGATGCAGCTTCCCAGGCTCCTAGGTCACTCTCGGTGGTAGATCAGAGCCCTCCTCATACTCCTCTCCCACTGCACCACACAGCAGGCAGGGAGACAGATCCTCAAGGTGCCACTGCTCCCTGGCCCCCTCCATCCTGGCACCAAGTGAGGAAGCCAGCAGGTGATCTGGATCCAGGCTTTGCTGTTTGTGTGGATGAGCCCAAGCCACCTAACAGTGGAGAGAAGCACAAACAGGGCTGCCCAAGGCAGCTCTTCCCTCCTCACTTGCACCACCTGAGCTGAGCAAGATCCATCTCCATCGCTAATGCATGCTGCAGCAATGGGGGAAAATCCACTTGCTGCTCACAGAAGGTATCATTTGCAGATGCTCATCACTCCAAATTACTCTGTAATTAGCGCTCTTCATGAAGGTGAACTGAGGCCCTTCGCAGAAAGGAAGGTTTGGGAAGAGAGAAGAGCAGATGTGGTTCTTAAAGGAGACCAAAGAAACCGTTGAGTTGGATTTTATGGCTGTAACAGTGAACGCACAGAGGAGCAGACAGGCTGTGCTGTCACTGCTCGCTGGGAGCCAGCCCTGGGTGTCAGGGTATCAGCAAGATGCTGGGTGCAAGCAATGTGCCGGGCTCCGGTGGTGCAAGCCGGGACAAGCAGATGGACAGCACCCAGCTCATGGTGCCTGCTCACCTGCAGGACCCACAGGTCTCTGCTCTGCAGTGTGCTCCTGCCTCCTGCCCCTCCAGCAGTGTGGTCCTGCTCCCTGGATGAGCAGTGCTGAGGGATGGCCTGGTCCTTAGATCCAGCACCTCTTCTCAGTGATAAGCATCCCATGGTGCCAGGCCCTGCAAGCTCAAAGGTGGCCGGGAGAGGCTGCAATTAATGCTCAACCCCCAGTGCTAGTTTTGTATTTGATGCATGACAAGGACAAATGGCCCTTTCCCACTGGCTTTGTGCTTCGGCACTAAGGATCAAGTCACTTCCCCAAGCCCCTTGATCTGGGGGCTGACCCAGGTCCCAGCACCACTCAGGGAGGGTGCTGGACAAGATCTTATTAACTGTCTGGTCACAAATGGATTAATTTCAAGTGCTGCATGGAAACACGTTGGCTTCCCTGCTGCACGCAGCCCTGAACCCTGCAAACTCAGCAGGGTTTGTACTTTACAAGGAAGATTGACCCATAACCAGTAACTATTGATTTTTTCCCTTGAAAGCTGCTCTCAGGCAGTTGCTGCAGGGCTGCACAGCATCAGCAGAGCAGACAGACCCCGGCAGGGCATGGGATTACACTCCAGCACCATGAGCTGCTGCTCCAGAGGTGCTGGGAGCAGAGCCTGCATCCTCTCATGCCTCCTGTCCCACCCTCTTCTGCAGCATCACAGTGAGCATCTCCAGGGCTATGCCTTTCACTGGCACTCCCAGACTGAAGCCTGAGCCCAAGGGCATCCATCCGTGGGAGGGAAGAGGGAATCACTCCTTTCCCTTCTCCCTCTCTAATGTGATGTTTGGCTCCAGGGGGATATTTCCTGGTTCCTTTGGGGGCACAAAGAGAGCCTGGCTCCGGTGTGAGGGGCTGCGCTGCGCACGGTCCTGTCCATGCTCTGCAACACAGCCAGGCTTACAGACAGCCACTGGAGCTGAAGCCATGACTTTCCTATTAACTGTCTCGCCCTTATTAAGGGAAATTAGATTAATTACATTGTAGCAGGCGATAACTCTTTCCCTGGAGAGACAGGGAGGGGCCTGGATTCTGATCGTGGTGGGCAATGTTAGACCGAGCGGCTGCCTAATCCCATTTCTCAGTGCACGAATGCGTTGGGCAGGAGCAGGGTAAAGCTCTGTGGTTTATGGGCACTAATTTCTGAGAGAAATAGAGGATTTCTTCCTGCTCTCATCAGAGCCAAGGATGAAATTGCTCTGAAGCCTGCACCCTGTAAGCTCTGCTTCCCACTGCTGTATTTTAAGAGGACATTTATGCTTTCCCCAGCTCGGATGTGACAGCTGAGCAGCGGCGCCTGCAATTCCACAGTGAGGTCCAGCCACATCACTTTTCATATTACCATGCTGTAAATGACATTCACTGGACAACATTGGTCTGATTTGCAGCACAGCTGTGAAAGAAATCCTGCTTCCATCTATGAATAAATTAGATATGCTTATTTTAGCCTCCTGAAAGGCTTCAAGTTCCAGGTGTGGCGCTGTGAAAGCCTCACAAGACCCAGCCTGCCTTATGGGCACCTCTCATGGAAGGCAATAGAATCCCAGACTGGTTTGGGTTGAAGGGACCTTAAAGCCCATCCAGTCCCAGCCCTCTGCCATGGGCAGAGACACCTTCCACTAGAGCAGCTTGCTGCACAACCCGCTGGCGTCCAGCAGCACAATGCATCAGAGGAACACAATCTGCAGTTAAACCCACAGCAAACAACAGCGTTTGATTTGTTCCCTGGAATCCCTGCCACAGTGACATGCGATCTGGGATCAGCTGGAATGCTGTGAGGTCCCACAGGGAACATCGTGTTGCAGCAGATGGTGATGGGCAAAGCCCGGCTGTCCCAAGCAGCGTGGACATCATTGAACACTGCTCAGCACATCTTCCCTGTGGCGAGATGCCAGCCTGGCAAGCCCACCACCACTCACATCTGCTAATGAAGGCATTATACCTAATGGACTGCCCAACTGCTAAATGATGGCAGCAGGTTAATGGAAGGTGAAATCTTTGTCAGTTAACAAAAGAAACCCCAACCAAAAAACCATTCACCAAAAAGCCCACAAAGGAGGAGAAAAAGCCAAATTAAAGCAGCTTAAGCAGTGTTGGCAGGCTGTGCATCTTGTAACTTTGCATTCAGAGCACTGATTCCACCAGGGAATCACAGTGAGAGGTGTGAGCCACAGGAGACATCTGCAGAGCTGAATCCCACTGCTCCATCTGTTCCTTCTCTTTCCATGGGTACACTCACCATTCCTGGAAGCAGAAAGAGCATTCTGTCCCCACTGAGAAAGGCCACCCAAAGCTGTGTCCTTACCAAAGGGAAAAGCATCATGCATCACAGACCTGACACTAGCAGCCTGACCTTCTTGCTGGTCCCCACAGCCCACACCAACTCACTTAGATGTGGCCACTCATGTAGAAGAGTCAGTTTTTCAGGACAATTCATCCTATTGATTAAACAAATACTGTCTGGTTTTGAAAATACCTTTTTCTCGTCGTTTCCCTCACCCCTGAGGGTTATCTTTGTTTTCAAATGGCCTCACAAATCCCCACGGATGAATTCTGAGTGTGCAGAATACCTTTACTGCTAGCTGCAGTCACTGCAATGGAACATTTGGAGGTGCAGCCTGTTCAACTGAACTCACCCAAACACCAGATACACATTTCACCTTCGAATCTGCAGTTCTCCCACTCGCTTACTTAGAGAAGAGAGAACTTATGATCTGCTTGATGCCTCTCCAAGCGATGCTAAGGAGTGTTTCCCCTTCTTTTGCCTTCACGTTGACCCAGGAGACATGGATTTCTGGTGGAATTATACAGGCCCGCTGGAGGAGTTGCATGTGCTGTCCTGCACCTTCAAATCCAAAACTCCTGCATGAAAGAATTGCCTAGAGACAGTTGTAATTTGTTCTAAACTATCATCCCTTCTATCAGCAAGCAGGGAATTGGTATCTATTCCTTTCTTCCAATGTCACCGAATCAGTGACCACCTGCAAGGTGTCCATGATGATAAACGCTTGCTTTGTATACAGAGCTATTTCTGACAATGCTTGATAGTGCACATCTATCAAATTGCCTGCAAGAGCCACCTATTAGGATCATTATCTAACACAGTCCCTTTGTGGGAGTTCAATGTCAGCACATCCTGGGGAAGGTACCTTGCTGGGTACCTTTTCTGCTCATTATTTCTCTCGATTAAGACTTGCACATTCCCATTCTGAATTTGGGCTGAACTTTGGGGGCTTCTCACACGCTGGAGCAAAGCTGCAGCACAGACACCCCTGTGCATATCCCAGTGCACAATATATGGCTGTACCTGCTTGCAACAGGAGCAGAAACTCCTTGCTGGAGGGTTGGCTCTGTGCAGGAATGCATTTTTCCCTGCAAGACAGTAGTTATCCAGCACAATGAAAGCCCTGGTAAAACACAGCCATGTCCTGCCACTACCACCTACTCCCTGCTGGGTCTTGCTGGAAGTACCACCAGCTCTTCCTTCTGCAGGCTGCTCTTTCCCAAGGGAAACTCATATTGGAAGAGCTCTGGTTCAGATCAGGAGTTCTGATCTTCAGTCAGTGCTCAGCAATCTTTAAACAAACGATGGCCATTACCCCCCAAAACCACTCTTCTTACAAGAAAGCCACAGTTCTCAGCCCTGAGCAGAATGCATCGTGGGTGAAATGGCAATGAGGAAACTCACTTTTTCCTCATGGAATCAGCCACAAAACATAGGGGCCTTAATTCCTGCTGCAAAGCCCCAATCTGTGAATGCAAAACACAGACACTTGGAGGTCAGGTAGTTCAATTCTTGGGAAGAACATAGGCAGAAGTGATATTCTAAGAAGGCACTTTGGTGCTCTCTAGCCCTTCCCAAGATCAGCTCTGCTCAGGTCAGTCCCCAAAGCCATGCCCATAGCATCTCATGTGACACAAGCCAACATCAGTCTCTTTCTGTAGGCAGAACTGCTCCGGCCAGCAACAGACACAGCTTCTCCCAACCTGACAGAGCAGTTATTTCCCTGCATTGCTCTTTATTTCCCATCACTCAGTTTAAAGAGCAGTTCAGACTACAGCCAGGCTAGCATACAGGTAACACAAAACCTCCCCCAAACCCACAAAACCAGACAGCTTCCCTGCATTGCCCCATAATCCTTGAACTGGAGAAGTAGGTTCCATCTTAAACAAAATGCAACTGCCAAGGGCCAGAAGTGATGGCAACAATTTACACAAGCAATAAAACTGCATAAACCTAAAATACTGCTTACCCCCGCTGCAGAGGAGCACATGCTGCAGGCAGCATGCAAAATGAATTTAGGTGATGAATCTGTTTAGCTATTAGCTGCCAGACAGCTTTAATTCATGTCAGATACAATTAACTCACTCTGACAACAGGAAAAGGAAGCTTGAATATTAACAGTGCTGTTGGTTGCATTGTGTTGGCAATGCCATGTGTTGGCAGTACTGCCTCTGGGAACCATAGAATCATTACACAATGGTTTGGGTTGAAGGGACCTTAAAGCTTATCCAGTTCCAACCCCTGCCACAGGCAGGGACACCTTTTACTAGAGCAGCTTGCTCCAAGCCCCGTCCAATCAGGCCTTGAACACTGCCAGGGATGGAGCAAAAAGGAACCTTGGGCCATGCCACTTCCACGCTCTACAGAGCAAAGTCAGCATGCCAACAACCCCAAGAAGCACCAACTGAGATGCAGCCATAACCCTCCAAATTCCACAATTCTGCTTCTCCCAAACTTCCAGGTGCTAAACACTTATTTTTCAAGGAATTTTTTGCTGTATGTATAAGTAATGTCTTAATTCCAGTAAGAACATTAGTTAAAAGAATTCAACAGAAGAGACCACCATACTCCTAGCTTAGTAGCTTACAATATTGCCACCTGCAGTTAGGACTTAGAATTGATCCATACAGTTCCAACAACAAGTTTCCAAGGGACTGCATTTAAAGGTGAATTTTCATGACTCTCAAGTGGAGCAAGATTTCTCTCTATTTTTTGTAAGCAATGGGGAAACCCCCCCACATTAATGACTGAGGAAGTTAAAACAGCATTTACTGCATATGGCTCTTTGTCAAAGAGATGCACTGAATGAACTCAATTCAGATGAGAAAAAAAGGGCAAAACAATGTTTTGACTAGGTCAAGCTTTCCTCTTCCCTGTCTACACTCTGTTCCAGGAGCACTGCTTCTCCTAAGGGTTTCAAAGGGAAAAGCAAAAGGAAAAGCAAAGTTCTCTCACATTACAGATACTCCGGTAGCTCAAAGGTTACTCTCAGTAATCTGGGTAAGCCACAGCCCAGCTGATTCTATTAAGTTGCAGTAACTCCAATCCTTTATTTCTTTTAAAACAATAAAATGCACAGGTTCTTTGTACAAACCTCAAAGCCAGTTAAAATGCAATGGCTACTATAAGAATAAAAGTATTGAGATTCATGGCAGCACCATGAACTACAAGAATCTTTCCATTTAGCCCCAGGCACCAGTAATTTGCCTTTTGCCTCAGCCTGGAAGCACATCTGCAGAGAAAGAACATGCCTGGAAGGAAGTGCAACAAATCTGAACCATTGCTTTCTTTCCCCAGTCACTTGTGTCCACTGCTTAAGTTTTCTGTGAGATACCAGAATAGTTATTCTGCCCAGGCTGTTGGCCTGCAAGCCCATGATAATTGTATCTTGGTCTCAAACCTTAAAGGAAATAGGAAATAGAGTATCTGTCCCATCCCCGTCCCCTGTCCTGAATAACAAGAATGAAATCTATTCTACTCCCATTACATATCATAGGTAGAAAAATTAGTTAACCTCCCTTCTCTAAATTAATGGAAGACACAATTAGGACAAGAACTAAAGGTAGCAGTCCTAAAGGTAGGTTACATTCTGTATTTACAGAGGGATGGCAATATCCAGTGAGTTTCATCTGTGGGTTTTTGTAGCACTGCAGGCTTGCGCGAGACGACCCTAGAAAGAAAGGGAAATGCATCAGTGCTCTGAGACACCAATATCCCACAACCATTTACAACTTCTGCCCGAAGGAGAAGACATCTTCAGTTTGATTCAGCTTTTCCAAGAGCATTGACAATAGTTTTTTCAAGAAGCACATGGTTTATTCACAGTTTGTGTTAAGCTAGATGTGGTGTAAAGCTACTCTCCCTCCTTCCCTTCTCAGTTCATGCTTCTTCACCACTGATGAGCCAAAATACAAGGCAGGGCAGGGAAAAATAAGGAGTTCCTATTATAGTTCAGGAGCTCAGTGACTAATGCCAGAACGACAACACTGCCTTGTGACTTCAGGCTATGACTGACAAAAATACATAGACTTACTGATAGCTTCTGCATAAATCCTTGGGCCTCTGCATTCAGATGAAGAAGATTATTCTTGGTCACATCACTCGCTGCTAAACGAATGCTCTGTGGAAGACAACAGCCAAATCTTAGGTTTTCTGTCTGTAGAAAGCTGTAGTAGGCAGAAGCCGCAAATCAATTCAATTAGAAAATAAAAGTAAATAAACCCCAAGCATACCAGGAGACCGCGTACAGGCAGAGACTATATTAAGCTTGATCAGAAGCTCATCTCATACCTTCCTTGCAGTGCATTAACACATTACTGCCAGCAGAAGCTACTTTAAATGCAACTTAAACACAGAGCAACCATCATTCTACATTCCGTTTTGACCAGCTTGAACAGCTCCCACTTCTTTAAAGTCTTTGAATGTTCTTTTTATGTTACATCCATCCCTTGATAAACTGCACTGGCACAGCTAAACAAACAAGAGTGGATGAACTGAAACTGGTAAGGCCCTTTCCCACCCCCCAAAGAAGTTACAAGCTATCTCTTCAGCATTGATTCAAGTGCAGATTCAAGTTTGTGGTTTACCTCCCCTCCTCCCACAGGGACTGTAATGAAGATATCATTGATGTCAGCAAGAGGGCTGCCGTTGGCAGAGACGGTGTAAACACGTTCGTGTGCTGCAGGTGCGCGCAAGCCTGGTGTCTTGAAGATGCTGAAACAAAGAGTTAGAGGTAAGAAATGGCACTGCAGTCGTTCAAAGCACTTTTAGTCAAAGTCTTTCATTTCAGGTTCAAAGAGCCACTAAGAATTACATTACCAGGAGATGACAGCATAAGAGATTAACAGAAATTCATCAGAATGCAAACCTGGGATCAAATCTGGGTGTGATCATGGAGGAACCTCCCGGAGCACAGAGATCAACAATTCTGCCAGTAGCTGGAGTGATAAAATTGTTTTTGCTTGATCTGTTAAAGGAGAAAAAACCCCAAACATTTAAGAATCCTTTTAAAAACTGTGCAAGCACTATCTTAAAGATTTGAATGAGGCTGTCACCACAGAAAACCAGAGGTTCTTGCTAATCGAAGTTAAACCCCAAAGCTAAGGGGTAGCTGCTCACCACAGAACGGAAAGTTGCCCATCTTTTGTTCACTGTTAAATCCCATTTTTAACTATTGCATGGCACAACTACACCAACCAGCCCACTAAACCATACTACAGTCCTTTTCAGAGTTGTTAGCACTATACACTTGCTCTCCATTTCTGAAACCCAGCACAAGAGATATCCCCTATTACCTTTTGTTTGTGCGCTCCTCTCTTGAGGGAGCTCTTCTACTCCTGGATGCTGGCACTTTTTTAGGGGGTGCCTTCGCCTGAAACAGACATTACACACCAAAACAGTCACTTCACTTTCATGTGACAGCCGAGTCCACATCAGCAGAGGCTTCCATACAAACTGTTTGGCTCCACAGGGTCCTTTTCATGGCACAAGAGTCCACAAACAAACACCAAAGAAGCTTCCATACAAACTGTTTGGCTCCACAGGGTCCTTTTCATGGCACAAGAGTCCACAAACAAACACCAAAGAAGCTTCCATAACCTTCTCCTATTGCTACAACTTTCAGGGAAGCGACAGATGTTTTGAAGTCTTCCACAAGTGGGGACTCGTCAACACCGGACACTGTTGAGTTTTGGCTGGACAGTGTGCTGGGACATCTAACTCTAAGCCATGCGCTGCCTAGAAAGTTTGAACCACATTATCCTTGAGGTACCTTCCAACCTGGGATTCTAGGATTCTACAGTTCAAAGTATCCCAGCCAGCTCTAGTATCATAGGCATTGTCTCCGTAAGTAATTCACACTTTGGGAATAAAGGCATCACAAAAACTAGCTACTTACCTTTCCAGTTGTTGGATTAAAGTTTTTAGCTTCTGGCTCTGGAAGACATTGGCTCCCATATTTTGCTTTCTTTGCTGGAGGAAGCAAAGAAGACTCTGCTTCTTCTTGAATAGTTTTAATATGCTGTGGGAATTTTCCCTCTAGAAAGAGAAAGCGTTGCACAAGTTGAAAATAAATGGTAACCTGAAACTGTTAGTTAGCAGAGGAGGTAAATAGTAAACAACAAGCTTTTTGAGCAACAATTTGCTCCCAAAATCCAAATTCCAGTGTCATCCAGATGGTTGACACAGATCCATCTTGAATGTTTTAACAGAATTAAGCAGAGGTCCTGCAGACAGTAGGGAGAAAACTAAGACTGTCTGCATGGTCTTAAATATACTGGAGTACATAAGTAAGAATGGGGTTGTCACTCACAGTCTGTAAACCCTGACATGCCTCCATCTCACTGCACTCACCACAATGTTTAGAACAAACTCACCTTGTTTGGTGACCTTGAAAGGAGTAGGGCAAACTTCTGCTGCCAATTTGTCTATTTCTGGTATTTCCAAGTCTGCCTACAATTAAAACCAGTCACAACACCATTAGGGTTCTCAGTAGGATATAGTTCTGATAGGCAGCAAGAATACCTTCATGCTTTCTGTTGTGCTTTAACCTGGGATCTTCCCCAGTTATTCTGGAGGTGACTGACACACATCTGCATGCCATTCAGGACTAATACACTTCTGCCATAAGGGTGCTTCACCTACATCCTGCTGCCCAACCAGCTTAGGAATGCTGTTATTTATTGAAAAGTGTGTGTGCTGTCAGGGATCTGAGAGTGAAATCGAGCAGGTAAGGGAAGATGCACGTCGAGCAGCACAAGCATTCAAATTCCATACTGCATATAACAGACTGTTAGGTTTCACACCAACACTGATGCAAGTATTTGTGTATCCTCTACTATAGCAACACCCGAACAGACCCAAGAACCCCTTCCCTGCCCACAGTGGTATGAAACAATATCAGAAAAGCTATTTAATTTTATATTTAATATATAAAAATAGCTATTTATGCCAGAAACGTACCACTGCTGCCTCTTCCAAGAGCTTCTTGCATCCTGCTTTAGCTAAAAAGAAAAGATTTATTAGGAAACCAAGACATACACAAGCCATACAGCCATAGAGCATACACGGACATACGTTAGTAAGTTACCACTAGGGCGCAGAAAAGCCAGCAAAAACCAGTTTTGGGCAGCGCGGGAGCAGGGCAGTGGCAGAATCACTGCCGCTGGGGCAACAAAGCACCTGGACGAGGCCTCAGTGCCATGGGTTACTGGTGGCCTCGGCAGTGCTGGGGAACGGTTGGGCTGGATGAGCTCAAAGGGCCTTTCCAACCCAGCTGACTCCATGAGTTTAAAGCGAGCAGCGCTCCCGCAGGTCGCTTGCTGGGGAGGGGTGCGGGGGGCAGAACGGATCCCGGCGGCCCTGTTACTGCCGTTGGTTTTAGTAACAAAGGCAAACCGCGCCCCGCCAGCCCGGCCCCGGTCCGTACATAAGAACTCGAGCCAGTTCATCTCGCGGAACGCCACGGGCAGCTGCAGGATGTGCATGTCGTACATGTCCTCCACCTCCTTCACCAGCCGCTCCCCGTTCGCTTCCAGCCGCGCGATCCGGCTCTCCACTGCGGGGGAACACACACGGCGTCAGCCCCGGGGCCCGCTCCCCCCGCCCGGGGCCCGCTCCCCCCGGCCCGGGGCCCGCTCCCCCCGCCCGGGGCCCGCTCCCCCGGCCCGGGGCCTACCCTCGCGGTCGAAATCCTTTAGGAATGCCTCCAGCTTCCTGCGGCGCGCGGCCGCGCCGGGGTTCTTCTTCCCGGGGGCCATAGCAGCGGCAGCGGGACCGGGATCAGGACCGGGATCGAAACTGGGATCGGAACCGGGATGGGGACGTGGAGCAATGCCGCCCGCCGCTCGTTTAAATACACCCAATCAGAGCTCAGCGCGGTGCGATGACGAATGGGTGCTTCCGGTGCGGCGCGTTGCCATGGCGCCGGCGGCTCTGGCAGCGATGGCGGCGCTGGCGGCGGCGCTGCGGGCCTGGGCGGCGGCGGTGGCCCTGCGGGACGCGGCGTGGCGGGAGGCGCTGGCCGGGTGCGCGCCGGCGCTGGGCTCGCTGGCCGGGCTGGCGGCGCAGATGCGGGCGGCCAAGCGGCTGCCGTGGGGCGCCTCCCCGCTCGGTGCCTTCGGGGACTTGCCGGAGCGGCTGTGGCGGAAGCAGCGCGGCGCGGCCGAGGCCCTGCTGGAGCAGCTCGGCAGCCGGCGGTGAGGCGGCGGGACCGGGCTGGGCTGGATCGGGGCGCGGGGCCGCGGCTGAGCGCATCCCGCTTTGCCGCGCAGGGCGGAGCTGCGGGCCGTGCGCGACGCGGTGGGCGCCGCTGTGGCCGCCGTGCTGCGGCTGTACGAGGAGCGGGCGGCGGAGCTGGGCCTGGAGGTGGTCCTGCGGCGGGGGCCGCGCTGCCCATCGCTGGCCGACGCGCTGGAGGGGCTGCAGGACGTGGAGCGCTACTACCGGCACCTGTATCCTTCAGCGGGGGGGACGCCGCGGGCAGCGCTGGTGGGTGGCTCTGGCCCTTTCCCATCCTTGTTGGGTTGCTCTGCCTCTTTGTTGTCCTTATCAGGCATGAAGGTACCTGGAGATCGAGCTTTTCCTCCTCCACATCAGCTGTGACAGCCTGGCAGACATGGAGACCCTCCCACAGTCCTGGGAGAAGATTCTGGAGCGCTACAAGGGAGATGTTGTTCAAGGTGATTCCACTTTCAGCAGCCCAAGGCACCCTTCCTTGAGCTCCATGGTGATGTCTCAGGCCTGGAGATCACTCACAGGCCTTGTACTGCTTGTTGGTCTTGGTCTTGGTGGCAGTGGGTGACCTTTGTAGTTGGTCTTTGCGACCATGAGCAGCTTCAGTTGTAAATACCATCACACCCTGGCTCAGCGGGAGGTGATGCCCTTCCTTGCAGTAAAACAAGGGGTTTGGCGATCCATTGCACTTGGTCTGCTAGGTTAGTTGTCCTTAAACTTTTCTTTATTACTATTAGAAACAAGGTTGATTTTTGTGTGTACAGAATACAAAGAGCATTAAGCTAACAAGGTTGTTTTCTTCCTTCCAACTCAGATACTCTCCTTAAAATCTCTTTGTTTGTGGACAACCAGCAAGAGCTGTGCAGCTCAGCAGGCTCCTGACACAGAACAGGAGGGACTGATGTGGACCAGCTTCTGTGACAGTCTGGTGTGCTCCAAGATGACTTCAAAGAGGAGGAGGATGAGCTGAGGAAGCTCACTGGTGCTTTCTGGAGGCTGGATGAGCTGAGAACTTGGCCTGAGCAGGAGGTGCTTGGACTGCTCTGTTTTCGAGTAGAAGTGGACTTGATATCTGCCAATAAATGGGCGTAACATAGTGTCTTGATACCATGTGAGAAAGATGTTTAGGTTCTGCCCTTACAAATAAATAAGGTGTCAGATAAGGGCTTAAACCCAGTTTGTACCTTGTGCCTCTCAGCAGTGTGTTTGCTTTCATTCCACCTGCGCATGGATTGACAAGGAGTTTGTAAATGTAATGCTAGAGGTGCACAGTTCTGAGTTCTTCTCAGAGAAGGCCAAATAAAGAATGGTGCTTGGACAGCTTGGAGCCGTGCTCTGTTCCTTGGTTTGACGATGAAGTGGGTCTTGGAGCTGGGAATGTGACCACCTGAGGGCACTGCTGGACCTGCAGAGAGCAGCGCTGTGCGGGGCTGAGGCTGGGGCTGGGTGTCCCCCCCCTTACCAAAAGTTCTTCATGGGATGGTGCTTTATACACAGTTCCAATTGCAAAGCAAAATAACGTGAGTCATGCAACACTGTTCTGAGCTGCTCACTTGGCCATCCCCTTCCCCAGGAAGTGAGAAATGGAGTCCCCCTCCTGCTGCTTCAGCTTAAGATGAAGCAGATGATGCACTCAAGATACTGGGTTGGCAGATCAGCCAAGAATGCAGCGTTGTTTAGCAAATGGCTGTACAGCAGTCTCGCTGCAGACACTTCTGCATGCAAAGCACTTCCCCTCCTTCTTGAGTGCCTTTGTCTCACCATGACCTGTCACTGACTCATTGTGTCAGCGTGCTGCTGATGCCAGGGGTTGCATCACAGCACTAGTTCAGTGTCAGGCATTTCTTTTCCTGTCCTCAGCAGAATGAGCAATTTCATCTCATTTACTTTTCCAGAGCTTTGATTCCAGCCATAAACTCCTCCCATCTCTAAAGGTTCACATCCTGTGTTTCAGTTCTAGTCAATGAAACAGCACAGGTAAACTTTGTTGGCCATTGCCTGCTGCTGGTGTTCAACCCATACGCTTTCGCTGGGGATGTCACTGGCTTCTGACGTTAAGGAAGGGGTCAATATATGACTTGGATGACACAGGACAAGGTAGATTTATGTAGGTGCCCTCCAGGCTATCTCTTGACAGCTGAGGGCTGGTGGCTGCAGAGGCCACCAGCCTGAAATCCAGCTGATAGTGCCTGTACAACCTTGTGTTCATGAAATGTGGCTTGAAGAGTGCAGAGACAGAGCACAGAATCCCAGGCTGGTTTGTGCTGGGAGGGACCTTAAAGCTCATCCAGGTCCTAGAGCAGCTTGCTTCAAGTCCCTGGCCTTGAACACTGCCAGGGATGGGGCAGCCACAGCTTCTCTGGGCATCCTGTGCCAGCGCCTCAGCACCCTTCCAGGGAAGAGCTTCTGCCTAAGAGCTCATCTCAGCCTCCCCTCTGGCAGGTTAAAGCCATTCCCCTTGGCCTGTCCCTCCAGGCCCTTGGCCAAAGCCCCTCTCCAGGTTTCCTGCAGCCCCTTTAGGCACTGGAGCTGCTCTAAGGTCTTCCGAGAGCCTTTCCTTCTCCAGGATGACTGCAGTGTGAACCCTGGGGTGTTATCCTTGCTCAGGCCTTGCCGAATCAACATCATAAAGCAATAAATGGCGGTGTTCAAGGATGCAGAGTCGTGTTTACATGTGCACACACTATACAGCCCTTCAACACCCCTTTCTTCTGTCAGTCGGTCTTCAGTACAGCTGCATAAAGAACAAATGGATTTCAATTTTGGAAGGTCTTCACAGGAGTTCAGTGGTGGCCTTTCTGCTTCTCCCAGATGTCTGTCCCACTGATGTCTGTCTGTTGGCAAACAACAGCCCTGCTAAAAGTGCTGAGAAGGGTTTCTGAATTAAAAGTGGCCATGACCTGACTGAGTGACTGAAATGGGTTGAAGGATGTGTTCACTGAAGTCTTGCTATGATTAACGGCTCTGCACTGTTTCTGGCTGGTGGGGCCATGTCATCAGTTGCATTTGTCTGCAGTGTTCTGGAAGGGTACGACTGAACCTCTGCATCAGAGTGCTCTAATTGGAGACAACTGTGGGTTTGTTCCACTTCAAGATCGAGATGTTACAGCTCAGGATGGCTGCCAATGTCCCCAGTTGCTAACAAGAATGTGGTTCCTTGTGGGTGTGAGGCTCCCTGCAGCCAGCATTCACCAGGGAATCTCTGTGGGGTCAAATGTGCCCTCCATGAAGGCTGCCAGGGTGGGCATTCAGTCTTGAAGCACTTAACTTGAGAGCACTCAAGTGGGAAGGCTGCTCCTCCTCCTCCGATGCCTGCGAGCCTGCATGGCTGAGTTAGATACCTGCATGGGATAATGTTGGGTGGTGCCATCCCAGCCTGGGGCACCATCCCTGGAAGCATTCAACAACCATGTAGACGAGGCCCTCAGTGCCATGGTTCAGTGGTGGCCTTGGCAGTGCTGGGGAAGGGTTGGGCTGGATGAGATTAAAGGTCTTTTCCAACCTGGTTGATTCTATGAGTCTGGGGAGCCAGGGCAGGCTGCCTGCAGTGGGCACTGCTCTTCCTCCCCACATCTCTCCCTGATCCTGAAGGTTCCTGGCTCACTCTCAGTTTGTTTCTGCAACTCAAGACTGAGCTGTGACATGGTTCACTATTAGCAGGCTATGTCTGCTGTCACCAGCAAAGGGTTTCAGCGCCTGTCTGAGTGCTGGGAGTGGAGGGAGGAGAGTGAAAAAGCAGCAGCATCGCCTGGCAGGCAGCAGGGTGCCCTGGTAAAATACACTGAACCAGAAAAATAAACCCGAGTGCCTTTCTTTGGGGAGCAGGTTCTTAAAGTATTCTTGTCCGGAGATCTGTCTTCAGGAATGCAATAAACCCGAGTTAGCAGCTGGAGCTACCTTGTTAAAGTAGAATGGTCAGGAAACACCAAGCTCGCGCTTTGATTTCCAGCTTTACCTCCTGCTAACTTAATTTGAACGCAGTTATTCCTCACTTGTAGGGAAAGCAGAAACTGCAATCAGCTCCTGAATTTGAACACTCGCAAACATTTATAGAGAGCATCTGACTTCTATCTGGTTAGTTTGTTTTCCCATCTAGGGTGGGAGTTAGCTTCTGGTGCAGTGGTGTCTGCTCAGTTAAGCTTCAGGGAGGAGGACTCCAGGCTTTTAAAAGAAGCCCAAAAGCTTTGCTTCAGTGTAAGCTCCTGGATCCCAAACAGATTCCAAACTTGAATTTACTGCAAGGGTCCACAGTTAGGAAAAAACACAAAGGATTTGGCACCTGAATTGAAGTGTAAAGTGAGTCAAAGGCAGGAAAATGTGATAAAAAGCATCACGAGTCAGTTGTTTAATAAATCAAGCATGGGCTTCACAAGCCCCTGTGGTTTTCAGGCTTCTTCTTTGAGACTTTCATCTTGGCCTGCAGCAGAACTCCTCTGTGATTTTGCAGGGCCCAGGAGGCTGCACAAGCACTTACCCGCCCCGAGAGAAACCCAGCAGTCAGCGCTTGGATGCGCAGCTCTGGTCCTAGCGCCCGGCTGCCTACGCTGCAGTGTTTCTGCAGTGCTCTTGACTTCATCCCAGCACTTGCCCTGTTGGGTTGCTGATGAGCTCCAAGGAGGGCAAAATCTAACCCTGTGGATGTGTTGCATGGGGCACATCTGCCTGAGCAGCAGGGTTGTGCTTTCCCACATGCTCAGCATGGGAGCTGTTTGCCCTCATGAAGGTGGGCACGAGCAGTGCTCTGGGCAGCTCTTTGCCACCGTGGTTTGTCCTTTGTTGCTACCCCAGCACCTTCTATTCCAGCAGACCCTTTAGGGCTTCCTGCTCTGCACTTCGTGCTTCCACAGAGCAGAGGCTCTTCTCACCGCTCGCCCCATCAGCCGGTCCTGCGTAGGTTTCATTTCAATCCTCCCCTCCTGCTTTTCCCCCCAACCCTTTCACTCCTCCTCCCTCCTTCCGTGGAAACAAGTCTACAGTAGGTGTCTCTTGAACTCGCCTGAACTCCTTGTCCCAGGCACCTTCCTGACTAATCCTTTCCAGATGTCCAGGAACTTTTCTGTTTAGCAGTTTTGCTCGAGTTCCTATTCCTTCTCAGACAGAGCAAACATTCTGTTTCCTAATCCTATTGGAAAAATGCGACTGATCACGGCCTTCTGAGAAGTCCTTGCTGCCACAAAATGCCACGTTTTAAGCACCACCGCAGTCTTCTACCCCTAACTGAGCACAAGACGCTCATAAATAGCACGGGAGTGTTGTTTTCCATAGCTCACTGTGCTCCATGGCTGTCTACGAAGGCATGAAAACACTCAGTACCCAGCCAAGTGGCAGGGCTGTTGCCTTGGAATATCCCAGCTACAGCAGCATGGAGAAATGAGGAGATGAATCCGATGTTCCTCTGCTGGTGACCCAGCAATGGAAAGCAAGTTTCTCTGCCCATCCTCTCATCTAGTTTCCAGCATAACTTTGGGTTTGGGGAGGTGGCTGTTACTTCAGGCAGGGGATATGGTCAGTGGCTCACTGGGTGACCTGAGCACCCTGTCTTGGTTGTGGAGTATGGCCAGCTGCCTGCAGCCTCATGGTTTGTGCATAAAGGTGGCATTCGCCATGGGCCTCTGGGGAAAAGGGTTCTCTATTGTCCCAAAGTCCAGTGGGCTGATGAGATTTGTAAGACTGGAAGCAATGCCTGAGTCAGTTTGCAGTCATCTGCCTCTCCAGCAGAGCCTCTGGCTTGTCCTGAAGTCATGTCCTAGGGTTCTCCATGTGCATCCAGTGGCTCTTCATCCTTCCCCACTGCACTTGCTGTGCAGCAAGGCTTGTAGCGGGTTATGGCTATTGTAAAGAAGCTTTGGGTTCTTCAGTGAACCTGGGAAATCCCCTCCCTTTCCTTCCATTTTTCCTTGCTTCTGGATTCATCTTCATTGCCAAATGGCACTGATGGGAGGGAGACCTTCCCTAAGTTCAGATTCTTGGAACAGTTTTGTGCCATCAGCAAAGCAAACCTCTGTGAGATTCCATGCTCCTCCATCCCCCAGCCACAGCCACCTTCCTCACTGCGGGCTGATATGGGATGTGCTCCCTGTTCCTTCTTCTCCACAGTGCAGACTCCCCCACCTGGAGCAGGCAGAATGAAGAACATCAAGCCGGTAAGCCTCCTCACCATTCTGCTATGTGAGGAATGAATCCAAGAGCCTTTGCACACCATTAATCTTTTCCAATTCTTAAGCAAGCAAATGATCTCCTCCCGCTCCCATAAATTCAGTCTCTCTCTCCCGCTCCCCCCCCCTCAGTGTTTGAACTGTTGGCCAAGAGCTTTATTAAAAACTACAAGATGCCGTTTTGTTCCTAACCGAATCCCAAACAACAGCGTTAGGTGGAGAAGAAACATTTGGTGCAGTCAGCTTTAGAGCATTTTTGTGTCTAGTCCATAGCCACTTGTCAGCCAGAGACCAGATTCAGCTCTGCACTAAGCATAACAGGACCTTTTCCCTCCTCTCCTGAGCTTAGCAGACGAATTCAAGCTGGTCCCACCTCATTTCGTAGAGCTCTGGGCAGTGCTGGGAGGAACTCATGGGGCGCAGCAGAAGGGATGCTCCCCTGGGGATGGCAGCGTGGTCCAGCCTCTGCGTGACCTGGCGTGTGGCTGAGCTTCAGAACGATGCTGTTGTCTGCAATGCGCTGCCATCCCCAGGAACAAACTGTGCTGTGCCGCTGCCGGGGTCCGTTTTCCTGCCCTTAACAGGGAGGCTTCTGGAGGCTCCATGTCCCCAGCAGCATCCCCGCCATGGGAGGTGTGGAGCAGCAGGTATCATCCCCAGCTTCTGCTGTGAGCAGAGAAGCTGCAGCCAGCGCTGGGAGGCTGAGGGTGGCTATGGGGTGCTGGGGCAGTGAGGACAGCAGGGTCCCATGGAGGGTGGCTCCGTCCTGTGGTGCTGGTGAGGTGCACACCAGGGTCCCTGCCAGCAGCCGTGTGTCACTGCCATTCCTTGGCGCCGCGTGTGATGTGTCACAGCCTTCCCCCATCTGTTTCCTAATGTTCCCTCAGCCTGAAACCCATCAGCCAGTGCTGAGGGAAAAACATGCGCCGAGGAAGCCAAAGCAGAAGTAAGCAAAGCTGTTCCTTTGGCTGCATTCCTTGTGTCTCGCTACTTCGTTTGAGCAAGAAGAGCCCGCTCCTGCCTTGTGCACCTGAGCTGTGGGGAAAGGACAGCAGCAATAGCATCCTTCTTGCTCACACTGGCAGATAACATCACATCCCTGTTTTGGGAATGAACAGAAATGAATTGTGATTCTGGAATAAATTCTAAGGTTTTATTGCTTTTTGTGCCTGAGAAATCAAATAACCATCATTCGTTCCCTTTCTTTGTGGGCTCTGCCATCTCCCTCTCCTCATGGAGGAACTGTCATGACTAAGAAGTTTAAACAGAGCTTGTCTTGAAAGTAAAATAGAAAACCAGGGGTTTACCCATCAGGAATTGTAAAGGTCTCCCTGATTTCCACGGGCTGCACTGGTTGTTAGATCCATGATGGATTAACTTGGTCGTTAGATCAATGGGTCAAACAGACTGGGTTTCCTCCAGTCTGTTGCAATAACAGATTATCCTTGCCATTCAAAAACCAGGCCTAATTTGCCATCTATGATGATTTTCTTTTGCAGTGAGTTGTGTTTGGCTTTTCTATGCTGTTTCATGCTCGAACAACCTTGAAATTTTCACTCATTCCTGGGCATTTGAAATCAATCTCTGCTTAGCAGCCACTCCCAAAGGGCTGGGGAAGAGGAAGACAGGAGTGTCATTCACAGGAGCATCTGACAGTGTGGTGTGTGGAGGCTGAACCTGGGAATAGCAGTGCACAGGGAAGCAAGAACCTGACGATGTCTGGAAATTCCTGCTGATGGATTGAGACGGGAAGATGCTGAAAGCTGTATCCTCCGTGGTCCAGATCAGCACTCTACAAAGAGCTTTCCTTCCTCGAGGAATCTCCACATTGTTGTTCAAAGAGAGGTGGTGGCTTTGCCAAGGAGAACTCTGTTTCATGGTATGGTTTTCATACCTATGCCCAAACAAGCCCCAGGGCTGAGAGTGAGAGCAGGAAGATGGGAGCTATGGAGTGTGGCCTGCACAAGGAATGCTTTTAAAGGTAATAAATCCACCAGTGAGTCAGATGTCAGGAGCAGGGGAGAGCAGAAACAAGGGATGGAAAAGTGCAGATAACTGCACACAAGGAAAAGCCGTCTGAAGCAGTTCTGGAGCCTGTGGCTGATGTGTCTGGAGCAGGGGCCGGGGGGGCACCTGGGGCAGCCAGAGAGCAGTTCTCGTAATGAAGAACCTGCAGGGGAGCCTGTGCTGCCAGCTGGTAGCCACATCTGCAGGAGGCAGGACTTCAGGTGGCCTGAGCCCTCCAGGACAGCAGGGTCCGGGCAGACACTTCCATTCCCATCCCACGTGCCCTGCCTGAGGCTTGGGGTGACATGGAAAAACCCCCGAGGCACCAGGGAAGAATCCAGCCCGGCTTTCGCTGGGCACGGCTCCCCCTGTTCTAAACAGGCTTTTTTTGGGGCCGAGTTTAATGAGATTAGTGTGTCAGCTCTGGAGCTGTCAGCGTGCTGGCAGGTCTGCGTTCAGTAGTTCCTCACGCGCCAGGGAACGCTGTTGCTCATTTCATTGGCCTTGGTTTCCCTGGATCAGGCTCTTGCTTTGCTTTTCAATTGGCTGCATCTGCACAGCAGGAACAAAGTGGAGATGAGAAAGCCTGGAGAGGGGTGCAGGGAAGTTCACCCGTGTGGAAGGGAGCTCCCAATGCTCCCAGTGGTGGGAACGCTGGGGCTCTGCAGCCAACCTGACCCTGGTTCCCACCAGGCGCCCCACTAGGATCCAGACTCCTTGTACACCTTGTTTTGCTGCTGGAGACTGTGTGTTCCTCAACGCTCCAGTCTGGGTCTGTGCTGACATTATTGAGGCTACTGGTAATAAAACATGTCACTACAGGGGCCAGGGCCGCATCTGATCCTGTGAAGGGAAAGCCAAAAAACCCAAACAGACCCCAAAACTCCCAAACCAAATGAAAGCCAACACATTGACAGGAGGAATGCAACTCCAGGGATGCAGAATACTTGGTCCTGCTGCCCAGCCCTATGGAGAGGCAGCTCCCATGTGAAGGCACAAAGTGGCACACGGGAGTCACAGCATCCCGGTGCCACATCATCGTGCAAGTGTTGAACGCTCCAGTGCAATGAGAGCCAAAGAAATGCTGTTGATGCCTCTGCCATTCCGTCAGGGATTAGTACATGCTGGAGCAATTTGCATGGGGATGAAACTTGGAAGGAAGGGCAATGCTGAGGGAATACGGGATTATTTATTATTGCCAGTTGCAAGGGAACAGCAGCAGCCTCCAAGCTTGTATAACTCTGGAACATGCCTATTATTAGAACGGAAAGTTAGCAAGCAATTAGCTAATTGCAATTCACATTGTCAGTTGGCAAATGGAAGGAGAACAGTTACAAACCCCAACAGATGGAGCTCAAATGGGTCAGTCTTTCATTTATTATTTGTGTTTTCCATCCCCAAAGGGCAGTTGCTAGGAACTAAACTTCAGGTTTGGACCAGGGAGTAGGGAACAAAGCCAGACCTGGGAAGGGGTCCCTGCAGACCACATTGCTCAGCAGCAGCAGACCTGCCCCATGCTTGCAGGCAGTGCTTTGGTGGAGCTTGTCCTGTTCAGACTTTCTCAAATGGGACATCTTCAAGGCTGGAGAGTTCAATTGCTCTGTGGTTTCATTCATTTACTCTGCTTTGGTGGTATTAGCAGCTAAAATACATATTACTTCTTATCCATTTGTTTATGTCTCTATGCAACTTCAGATAATGCCTTCTCTTCTTGACACAAGCCAGTGGTGCCCTCCTGAACCTGATTTCTAAGCCTTCTGAGGTCATTTGAGGGATCTTCAGTCCCTAATGAGACTCAGCCAGAAAAGGGATCTCTGCAAAGATTAACAGGGGATGAGGCAGTGTTCTGCTTCCCCTTTCAAGCCACAGGAGGCACCAGCAAAGCAGTTCTCATGGGACAGAGATTATCTCATTGCTTTTGTTAGAAATACCTGAGTGATGGAGCGCTGGAATGTGAGTGATGGCGTGAAACGTGAGGCTTGGCTTCAAGGGATCACTCAGCGCATGTTTTATGTTTAAGCCAAACACAGCTATGCTCAGTACCTGTGCCCTTTTGTTGTCCTCCGCATGAGTTCTGTATTTCATGAGCAGTATTTTCAAGCGAAGCTGTAGATGGGTGTCTACCGAGTGGTTGAGAAATGGTCATTTTCTGCTGGCCTATGTCAAGATCCAAGCTGCACCCGTGCAGAAGGCAGTGTTTAAGGTGCTCAGATTTGACCTTGGAAATAAAGCACCCCAGGAGGCATTCTGAAGCAAACATTGGGCTAAAGAAGCTCAAATCTACAGACTTTCTGTGGTCATGGAAGGAGCCTTGCTTCTATCTCCTCTCAATGTCAGTGATGCCAGTGACTCCAGCAGAGGGAGAACATCCCTGTTCCAGGTCAAGCTGGCACAGGGACAGCTGTGGGATCTGAAACAGGTTAAGCCCAGCAATACGAATTTCATAGCTAGTAATACAAACCCACTGCACACCTTGGGCTGATATTAACCAGAGGATGAGTTTGGATTCATCTTAGAGCAAACGCACTGTAATGAAATGGAAACATCAGGTTTTACTTATAAACCCCAGGTTTCCCATAGGAGGCAGTTTATGGAGTGGCCATTTATTAAAGACAAATGCTGTCATTTGAAACATATCTCATGTGGAGCAGGGGACTGGCTGATGCGGAGGAGCAGTAACTGGAGATGGAGCTTTGCATTTCCAAGGCATTGTTTTAAACAGGCTCCTCCTGCAGAGGAACGTGCGATGATAGCTGCTGGGTGCCTGAATGTCCACCGAGAGCCCCAGCCCCTGCCTCCCATAGCGAGCACAGCCCCACGAGGTGCTGAGTGCTATGACCCAGGCTAAACATGCTTAACCTTAATATATATTGAACAGCAGGCAGGAAGATAATCCAGTTATCTGGAGCCAGGCCAGTCATGTGCAGGTACGGGATGGGGGCCTGAGCTGCAGAAGGGCTTCTCAGCCCCAGGGTGCTGAGCTCTGCTCCCTAAATCCCCCAGATGGGAGCTGTCTCTTGCAGAGCATCTACCAGGGCTGGAAAGGACCACGTCCAGAAAAGAGCAGGGTAAGAGGATTCCTGCCTTTGTCCATGGAATTAGAGCGATTTGTGATGCTCCTTCTCTGGGGTCTCTGATTTGGGGTCATGGAGGCCACAGAAGCACAGATTGGTTTGGGTTGAAGGGACCTTAAAGCTCATCCACCTCCAACCCCTGCCACTTGCAGGGACACCTTCCACTAGAGCAGCTTGCTCCAAGCCCCTGTGTCCAACCTGGCCTTGAGCACTGCCAGGGATGGG
>WYDI02026422.1:0-10971 GCA_009867235.2 Psittacus erithacus | reverse complement strand
TCTCCAGGCTGAACAGCCCCAACTTTCTCAGCCTGTCTTCATACGGGAGGTGCTCCAGTCCCCTGATCATCTTCGTGTCCCTCCTCTGGACTCGTTCCAACAGTTCCATGTCCTTTTCATGTTGAGGACACCAGAACTGTACACAATACTCCAGGTGAGGTCACATAAAGTTAAAATTGTCTACCTCAGAGAGACATGCTAGAGCCCTGTTTTCCAAGGAAAAGATCAGATCAGTGCTGTGTAAATGTGTTTGCTTTCATAGAGGCGAGAACCTGAGCAATTGAAAGGAGTGGTCCAACAAATCAAACTGCACTGTGAAGGACCCTCAGGTCAAGGAGTAGCCAAAAATCCACTGAAGTGATTTATAGAAGTACACAATGTTGTTTATAGCTCAGAGCTGTCACAGCAGATTTCTGTCTGAATTGAGTATGGAAATGTGGGATCACGACAAGACAATCTCCATAGAGATCAGAGGTATCAGCAAGGCTTTGGGCAGTCACAGATAGATTAAAACTGGAATATTCCTCTTGATAAAAAAAAATTAGAACACATCCAGGAGAGAAATGCTGTCTAGCCAAGGAAGCCATCAGTAAGCCCCAAGGTTATGTGAAAACTGCCAGTGTGATTGTTGGAGATGTTTTCCAGGGAAGCAGAGCTGCTGGACCACGAACTCATGCTGAAGCTGAAGCCAAAGATGGGAGTTTGGGTCCAGCAGGTGCTGCTGAAAGGGGCAAATGGGGTTCAATGAGCAGATTTGCACATGGCAAGGGAGTACATGAAGGTTTTTCAATCTCCAGTGGCTACTTTGGTGATGAGTAAAGGAAATAATTATTTCTGCTAGGGCTATTAATATCAATAACAAAAACAGCTCTCCACTTTTCTGTTAAATTTATTATAGTTTTGAGAGGAAGTTTTCACTTTAGACACAGAATACTCTGAACACAGCAGTTTGGTTTCCTTGCCATTGCTCAGTCCAGGTTACCTGTTTTCTTCAGGGTAGATCAGATGACATATGTCATGTGGCTGTCAAGAAACCCATTCAGAAATACCAGCTGCTGCATCCTGGAGTAAGAGAAGAAGGAAAATAATTGGGCTCCTTGCTAAGGCAGAGGTACTGGTGAGGATGTCCTTGCTCTCTTGGAGAAGGATGATAATGGGCAAAAAAGGTCTATGTTAATTCACTTTTTCTCAGTGGACCAATTCAGCGAGCCTCTGAAGCAAGGTGGAAAATCCCGATGAAACTCCAAGCAGGTGTTAGGGAACCAGTTTCTTCAGCCTCTTGCCATAAGTGTTCTTTTTCTTCCTTAACAGTGAAGGCAAATAAGTGCACCACACTTGCAAGCAGTGTGATTTGCATGCCTTTTACGGGTATATTTCATTTCATACCGATGATTGTTCATGCAAATTTGGAGGATTAAATTGCAAATGGAAGATTTAATTAAAATGTTCCTTTTCCTAAGATCAATATTCTGGGCAAAGTAGTTTTCATTTCCATTGATATATCTGTTTTTTCCCTCATTTAAAGCAAACTGTGAATTACACTTTCTAACATATTGCTTCCAAAAATGCCCCAAAAGCAAATTGCACCTTCTGGCAGCCTTTGATTCATTTTACGTTTTACATAGAATAACTTAACAGACGTATTAGAATACAGCACAAAATAGCATAATTAGACACAATTTCATATCTTAAGTTTTGAAAGAAACTCTTAAAGCATTTAACTCATTTAGTAAAACTCAAGCACTGCAGAACAAATTGTGAGTATTTTGATCTGTATAGAATTTGATTCCAAGCTCGTGAATCTCAGTAGAGCTTACTTTATAAAGTAACTTCTAATTTATATTCTGTGTTAATGTCAAGGAATTAAATCATAAATCTAGAAGCAATTCTACACAGTAAGGTGGAAATGGTGAAATAAGGTCTCTCAAATAATTTTAATCAAAATCCATGAGACTTGTGCTACCTGAGCATTACTGTATCTGCACAGAAAACTTAAAGCATTCTAGCATTTTATTTGTTTAAATGTTAACAATATTCTGTCATGAGAGATATTTTTTAAAAATCAGAATTAGTACAAAATCTTCAAAATACTTTTGTAATGGTCATGAACCTTAACTAGGAATGTTTTCATTTCAGTGGGACTGTGCAAGTCCAAAGCTGGGCTACAACCACTCTGGCACTTAATTCCCATGGATAGGATCCTAACTTTGTGAAACGTAACAGTGAAATTTTGTCAATTTATATAGGCAAAGGTTCCAGCTACAAATTCTGCCAAGATACTTATTACATTTTTCAGTATTTCTGGTATTTCATTAAGAAAAGTAATACTTGCTTAATGCATGAGAGTATTTCTCATTCTGAGAGCAAAGAAAAGAGCTAGAAATAATGTTTATCAATCATACATAACTGTTTCAGTCAGTGTTTCTACAGTGATTACTCTTTGTATTTGCCTTTGAGAAGAGTGGAGGTAGAGCTTGGGTGTCTGCTCAAGACGGGAGAAAGAATTGCTGTTCTCATCTGAATTGTGTGTACACCAAGCATGAGGAGTGTTTGGGCTTCACTGCATTTGGATTGGGTTCTGTTATTTTGAAACTTGCAACTTGGTTTTACACTGTGCCACATTATGTGAGTTTACAGTCCAGGTTACAACTTGGGGTCCATCATTTTTCCTGTGGCTTGCAAACCTGTGGTCTTTTTCTGATTTATGCACCTAAGAAATAATTTTCAAAAGGTTGGAGGCATTCTGAGATGCTGAAGTTATTCAAAAGGCATTATAAATATCCACAATCAAAATGTTTGTAACTACAAAGCTGATGCAGTCTGCTTTTAATTTTCTTCTTTAAAACTCTGATGCATAAAAAAAGAAAATAAAGGTGAATAGCACAACAATCAACCATTGCAAATCTTCACATTGTTACTTCAGTGATGCACAATCTGTTAGCTATCTGAAGACTGTAAAGAGACTAATATTTCAACAAGTATGGGATAAATCACCCATTTGGAAGCAGTGAAGAGAAAATGATGAAGCTCCAAGTGAGTTGTGAAGCAGTGAATAAGGATGTATTACACCAGAGGAAACCATCAATATTTGTTTAGTATGTCAGTGTGAGAAATAAATCTGTTAGCTAATTTGTATTCTCTTCAGTTAATTCCACTGTTTCAGCCTGAGTTTTTGTGTTTTGGTTTAAGTGCTACACAGCTGCTCAATGGTGCTATCAAGTATTCTGAAGTCATCCTGGAGATAGGGAGACACTGTAATGTATCATATCCATCCAGAAATTTAAATAGCAGTTCTTTAGGTGTCACTCCAACACTTTTACCTCTTTGTCTTCCAATGGATGGTATTTACCTGACAGTCAAGATTCTGGACTTATTATGGGCCAACCTCTTTACAAACCAGTTCCAGAATTAGTTAAACTACAGTTAACAGAATGGCTTAATACATATGTAACTTCTCTTTTTTGGACTGGCTCCTATCATTGAGCTGTTGCTTTGACTCATGAAGGCTAACATTTTTCAAAAGCGGGCACTGACTATAGCTATGTGAACTTGATCTACATAAGTACCAAATTCTCACAAATCATTTGTCTAATGGAGATGCAGCTACTGACCACCAGTAAAACTGAACTCTGCAGTGTGAGCACTCTGACACTGAGGCATTTTGTTGATGCTCTTCAGTCATTTTCTTCTTTCCTTGTATCCTTTATTTTTTTTCCCTCTCTTGTAATACAAAAAGGGAAAGAGAAAAGGTAGCATTTTGTTCTTTAGAAGATATATATCTTTTGCTGTTGAATGAGCTGAAAAGGAAAAGATGCTATAAGTTTCCATGCACCCAACTTGAAATCAGTTTGGTTTGCTATCTGGAAGTTGTCTTGGAGAGCAGAGTTAATTTTTCTGCTAGTTGTTTAGACCAGCTGACCATTTTATGAAAACTGGATCAGAAATCAGATACCTCCTTTAGTTTCTGCTTCTCTCAAATTCTTCTGCCAACAAATATTATCTGAATTGTTTGTTCACGAAAGATTTTATAAAGGTCTTTTTAAAAAACTCATTTCAAAATCCAGCTGTAAAGGGCTGCAAAGGTTATGAGTGCTTGCTTTGAATCCCACTATCATTTTTTCATTGATCATCTAATTTTTGCCATTTAGTAAATGTCTGTATAACTGCAAGAAAAAAGTTGGATTGATTCTAATTAACCTGTACTGAAGGTATTTCAGCAAAGCAAAGAAAACAAACTTTGGTATAACATGAAATGAACATGGAAGAAATATTAATTTACATTAAAATACATTCTAAAGTCCATTGAATAAATGAGGAAAAAAAAAGAAATTGTTTTCCTGGGAAAATAAAAGGGTTTTGTTGTATTACACATTTAATAAATGGTAAATTTCTTGGTTAATGACATTCAGCTGTGGCTAGAGGGCTAGAGGCTGCCAAATTCATATCCCAAATCCTTTCAGCTCCAAGCTGCAAAACTTTCCTCTTTCAGTCTACGTGCAGATAATTAAGTAAGGTGAGAAGTGAAGAATTATGATTAAATTTAATTAATTAATAGATAGATATTTTTACACTTCAATAAAAAATATAATGCAACATGAATCTACTCCCTTCAAATGGAGTATTGATGGACACTGAGCTTTGATGTAAACTATAAATTATGCCTGTTTCAGAGAAGGCAGCAAACAAGAGATGCTTAAAAATGGAGCTGGCTCCACGGAAGCAATTAAGTACAAGAAACTAACCTGAATGAACAATTTGCAGTGAATAATGTGTTATTTAGTTTTTTCTATGCAGCTTGTACATCAAAGAAGTGGGTTTTTCAATTCTTTCATTAATTGTTTAATGAATAGGTCTTGAAAAAATCAGCACTCTCATAGTCTGCATTGTAGACTTCATTGCAAATATTTCTTTGCCTAATATTCATGCTTCATCATTTGAACTTTTTTGTTATAGTGTCTTAATTTCATAAATTGTTCTGACTCCCTTGAAGAAGAATTTTTTAACACAATGAAATTTTGTTTCCTGATTAAAAGAGCTGTGGCATTTAATATTCATACAGTTATGAAGTCAACCCCATTAGAAGCCAAATACTTTCAAATATAAGTTTGCCTCTTAAAAAGCTATAAGTCTTCTTGAAAACATCTCCCATCAAGGTCTGCATTCTAGTTTAATTTTGTTTTGGTAGAGAATGCCCAACACAGCTTTTCACACATAACAAACCTCTCCTGTAGAGGACAGAACACTACATGTACAGTTTTGTTCCAAAGCCTCTGTCTCCCATTGGCCTACGGCACAAACATAGTGGCTTCTTCCTGCAGTCCTGTGTGGACCATCATCAGTGGCTCCCTCCAGGATCAAAACTGACTGTAGTTAAAGCGGGGTTCCTTCTAGTCCTACCCGCTATTTACCACAAAGACCCAAGCTGTGGCATCTAAAGTCATGTTTCAGAGTCTATTTTGTTAAGTTCTTCCCAAAACCACAAGCATTGCTACCAGCTTACCAGCTTCTGGTTCCCCTGGTGCTCTTGCACAGAGTAACTCAGATTTAAATCAACCCACAAAACCATTTGATAATCCTTCATTTTAGATAAGTTCAGTAAGGTGCCTATTAAAGTGCAGTACCTAAACACGTCTGACTTCTCCATGGCATTCAGTAGAGCTGAAGAGAGGACACTGTTGATCTCCTTACCAGACAGTGCAGCCAGCAGAGCATGGTGTTATCTGAATCACACGCAGTTTGCAGAGAAACCTGACAACAGCTCCTCTCATCTTCAAGTGCCTTCTGCCCTCGAAAGAAAGATGTGCCAAGGATGCTTCCTTCACAATGCTGCCCTGAGACCCTACGGAACAGTGTAAGAACCACTCTCTAGGTTTCTTGGCCACCAGCTTTTTGTTTCCACCTCATCAGGGAAGAGCAGTGCTGTCACAAGGGTTGCACACTCTTCAAACAGATTTATATTGCGCTGAACAGAGCCTGTTCATACTACCGGGGTTATACAACGTCACATGAACAGACATCTCTGCTCCTCTCATTTCTGTATCGCACTGAGTCAGTGTATTCAATCACAACAGTTAAAATTACTAAGACTTCTTTTTCTTTGTTTTAAATTCATTTCACCATAAAAGAAAGAACGAACAAAAAAACCCAAACAAAAAAAACCCCATGCTCAGCCCATTAGAGCTCAAAATATCCTTGAACTCTAGATATCTTTCCAAATGAAATACTTTCTAATTTCATTATTGTTTTCAGATGATCATGTGCATTATGTCTTCATAGGTCCATTTAAACCTTTGCACACTCCTCATTTTAAAGTCATTTTAGTATCAGTTGATTTGCTAGCTGTTAAATCTCAAATAAAGAGAGGAAGACAAGGACAGGTATGTTTGCTATGCCTGCAATAGAAAAGTATAAAAGCTACAGAGAAGTTAAACAATAATTCAAAATTATGTCTAAACAGACAAAGCCAAAATCTCAAGGTCATCAGCCAAAATCCTCAACTCATGAAAATCTCTAAAGTGCTTAGTAAGAAATATGAAGCAGATGTAAAGAAGAAGTAAACAATGAAACACTAGGCAAATAACAATGGGGTAAGGAGGATACTGCCATCATAACATAGGCTGTAAACAAAGGGATTAGAGCACTAAGACAATATGTGATTTTTATCAAACATCAAATATCCTTCAGTGTCATGTCTTTGGGGGAAGAAAACCTTGTATACAGTAAAAGCAAATAAATAGATTCCAAATGCAACTGGTTTGAATTAAAATACTGTAACAGAGCTGGTTTATAATCTACTAATCAGGTTCTACAGTTAACAAATGGTGAGAAAGAATGCCTATAAATACTCTTTATCCTCTATTTCCCTTAGGACATATTAATGTAATCCTTTTAGGATGGATAGGATGCAAAGAAATAAATCCTGCTCCCTCTTCCACAAGTACAGGAAAGGCCATGTTTATAGAGCAGGCAGTTCTTCTCAATTGCTAATACATAGACTGGGATATTCCCAACTGAAAATGAAATGGATCTCAATAGATATCTGTAGACCCAGCATGCCCTTGAAAGAAACCTTTGGTACCAGAGACATTGATTAGAAGCCTGTCTGTAAACTTATACTTGGGAAAATAGAAACTCAGTTAGTAGTAGTCAATTGTCTGGATTCTTTTTCAATGCACAACATCAGGAAAACTTCACCAGCAGTGCCCTGAAGGAGTATTAACATGGTTAGCAAAAGAAACTTGCATGAAACTCTATAGCTGCAATATATATTGCAGCTATATATACTGTGATATAGCATTTCCTTTTTATCTGATTTAATTAATGTAATCAAGACATTAACTCCATATTTTGATACTTTTGAGGATGTATCAATTTGATTTGGCACCCACTGAATTCAGATGTAGATGTCTTTCATATTTGTGATGCAGAATCAGTCCCAAGTAATCTAATCCAGGCATTTATTTGTGGAAGTAGAGGTCCAGGTTCATAGCTACAGACACCCATGCTGGAAAATTAGGTCATTAGGTTTTTAGCCTCTGCAGGAGACAACCAATACAGAATCCTGCTGAGACATATATATTGTGGATCTGTGGAGCTGCTCTGTAGGTTCACTCGCTGAGACTAACTCCTGGCTGAAAGTAAACCACAAATAAGGAAAGATTTGGAGGGAAGGTGAGCAAATATCAAAGAACTATGTGCAGCAGTTCCATAATCTTTTAACATTGATCTTTAAGGTGTGCATGATACAAAGAAGAAGATTCTAGCTAAAATTCAGTCTTAAAAGGTAATTTTAAAAGAATCTATGGATGAGTTACTTAGGCCAGTCTCTTCAAACTGGTAGAAAAAGAATATGCCTGCAGTCTACCTCAGCAGGCAGGTACTTTTTCTACCCTCATCCATCTTTAATTAATAGCAGCAAATCATTCATTCCTTTGCTGAATGTGCATTGAAACTCATCCTGAGTGTGATAATCATGACATGCATAATACTGTGAAAAAAGTACTGCACTGGATTTTGATGGGCAGTCAGGGGAGAGGGAAATATCACTGAGATAAGTGGTTTTGTGATTTTTCATTATGTAGGAACAATATTTTTATAAAGATTGGAAACCCAAACATTATTTCCACATGCTTCAATACTATGCAAATCAAAAGCTTTATCTGTATAGGACCGTTTTAGTCTGATCTCACATAAAAATCACCTTGAAGAGCGTTCAGCCACAGTATTTCAACAAGAATCCCTGTACCTAATATCTGCAAAGCTGTTGTGTGCTCCCATCTATTTTGTGTATTGTATGTAATATGGCCTTAAGTGCTGTTCAGTAACCACTGGGTTCTCACACCGTCTCACTGAAATGCCTTTTCTGAGTCAACAGTAAAGAAATAGCAATGTGGGCATAATATATTTGCCTGAGTACATATCTAATCATTTTTCCTTGCAGTTGCTCAATGTGGTGACTATTGCAATTTACTACTTAGCTAGAAGGTGTTCCTTCAGACCAAAAGATAAAGGCTTGTCCACTTATAACTGAGGTTCAGTTATATTTGAATGCATTCATTCTCTTCTCATCTTTGTACAACAAACGCCTTTCTCCTTTCCATAATAACAACTACAATTATGTGGATTTTAGTCTTATGATAAACTTGTACATAGGTACAACAGCTGGACTGAAGGAATGTAGCAGCTTCCTTCTTGCAGCTGTAAACATTTTCTAAGAGCACTGGTTTCCCTGTTGGTGTTGATGAGTGCAGGTTGGTTGCAGTAGGTACCTCTGGTGTTCACATACATATAATGAAACATTTCTTACATGTGCACAGAGAAACATTTTTCTAAAAACACAAGCCATATCTCCAAGCTCACTCAAGGGCAAATTTTGCTGCCATTTTGGGGGAGTTGAGCTTTGTTGTTGTTTTTTGGGCTTTTTTGGTTTCTTTTGGTTTGTTTATTTTTTGTGAACCTGCAGAACAGGAAGATAAGGAAGTAGACTGAATAATCTTTGTGGGTGCAGTTGCAAACTCTTTTCCAGTAGTATTAATTGAGAGTAACTCCAAAAGACATCTCTATTTTAGTGGATTTTTCATTCATCTTATTTCAACCATACTGAGTTCTAAACCTGTCTTGCTTTCTTTTACTTTCTGTGTTTTGTTCAGGGCAGAAACATTGCTAAGTCTCACCTTGGGTAGGTCATGTTGCACTGAGACAAATATCTTGTCTTCCCTGTAGTGAAGCCAAGAATATCTTAAGCTTCTTTATTTTTTATGAAACAGAAGTTCAAAAGATCATCTAGCATAGATTTCAGCTGTGGTGAGGAAGAGAGGAGAAAGTCCTCAAGAGATAAATAATATAACAATAAGAAACTCAAAGACAGTTTCGTCTAAGGGAAGACTTCTTTTAATTAGGCCAAGATTAAAGCTTTTTTTCTCTCTGTCTGTAGAGCTGTGGATATACAAGCCTTCATAAAAACTGAAAATGGAGGAGACAGATCTGGAGTCTACATTTGTTGGGAAGAGAATTTGGAAGGTTTGTTTTAGCCAAAATAGTCACAGAATGTGTGGTGTAAAATTACATTCTGCGTTGCTGATAGAGACTTGTAATAATTTCTAAAAAAGTATTATTTAGAATGGATATGGAAAAAAAAATTTGCATTCAATTCACCTACACTCCCAAATATTTGTTCTTTTTTACAGATTAACTTCCTTTTTTGAGTCATTTTTGAATCTGGGCATCTGTTATGAGGGACAGAGCTTGATCTTTTCTGAAGAACTTAGGGCTTTAATTACAAGAAGAGCTCTGGGGCTTCTATTAATTGCCTCAACAAGTTTGTGTTGTTAAGGTAAAAGCAGGCTCCGTCTAGTTTTGACATCACCTAGATCTCCTGTTCAATTATCTTTCATTCACAGTGTTCCTCCCTTGGTACAAACCTTATGCCCTCTCTTCATAACTTTCCGACTTCCGTTCTTTGAGCTTTTTACCTACCATAAACAATGATCACTTAAGACCTGAATGAAACACCATGATGATGATCTAAACCAGCAAAACTGTATTATTTTTTCAGGAGGAAGTGTTTGGCCTTGTTAAATGAAAGATCAGATTAGATTATGATAATAAACTCTTCTGCCCCAAAAAATTAAGCCATGTACTTACTGTTGGAAAAACATGCTGTGCTATAGGACTTTATAACTGAGAGGTCTTTCTTAAGTAACAGATGAAATAAATTATCATGAAGAACTAAAAGTCACTCATTTAGGCAGCCAATAAGAATCCTCACTTATTTTATAAGTCATTTATAGTCCTCCTTTTGGTTGTTGTACCTAAGAGTGCAATATATGGCAGATGATTATATATAATTAAACCTTTTCCTGTGCTGACCTTGTATTGTTGACAAATTCTGACATTGGCACAGCAGATCTTTCCGCTTGCCCATACATGATTAATATAGCTATTTCTGGTTTGATTTTAAGCCTGCCTGCACAGTAGAACGGTGTTTTTCTGTCTCATTTACCTGGGCTGACTAGCCTAGATACATAAAAACTAAGTTCTAAAGCTAAAATCTGGGACCTAGGATTTCTTATTTATTGTAAATTCAGTAGGGAATGTGATATGTTTGGGATATATAAATCTTTATGTGTCACATCTTCAGTGTTGGTAGAATATAGTGAACATACATGCATCACTGAAGTACAAAGAGACTAGTATTTTTTACATACTATTAACTATAGAAGGTTATTATCACCAAACTCTCCTGCCCCATAAGCTACTGCCCACAACTAACTCCACTTGAAGTAACAGGCTTTGTACACGTATCAAAACTGGACATTTAACCTTGGTTATGTTACCAAATACATAGCAAGATATTTCTTCCGTCATAGAATGATAGAATAGTTAGGGTTGGAAAGACCTTAAGATCATCAAGTTCCAACCCCACTGCCATGCCCAGGGACACCTCACACTAAACCATGTCACCCAAGGCTC
>WYDI02026421.1:0-100299 GCA_009867235.2 Psittacus erithacus | reverse complement strand
GACATGGTTTAGTGTGAGGTGTCCCTGCCCATGGCAGGGGGATTGGAACTGGATGATCTTAAGGTCCTTTCCAACCCAAACCATTCTATGATTCTATGATCTAAAATCAAACCAGCCAATCTTCCTTCCCACTATCTCTCAGTTACTTGCTTCCAAATTGCGTCTCCCACCCAATATTCTTTCAGATGGGTGCGTTGAAACCCTATATACATTAAAAAACTCAGGATCTTTACCACTCATTTTCTGCTGTTGCTGCTGCTGAGAGAAATGACTGAAAAGGGAGGACCTGCAGAACTAAATCATTGCCACATGTGTGCAAAAACACTTGTCATTTTGAAATCCAGACCATTATAGTGCTGGAGAGCATAGGCCAGCTTAGTTTCCAGCAGCCATAGTGGTGGGTTTAGATGAGCAGCTGAGTTTAGACGAGATTCTAAACCTAACTGATTTATAGTCTTCATCACTTTCCCCTTTTCCATCTCCTTCCCATGTTGCCCTGAGCCTTCTTTATTCCTGTTCCTGTTCTCTGTCAGACCAAGGACATGGCCTTATGCAAAATCCATACCCAGTGCTGAGCAAAATGGTGTTTGCAGCAATCTGAATATGTGATAGAGGGGGAAAAAAGCTGTTGCCTGCTGTGAGCTCTCTCTGCTGAAGAGAAAAGCGCTACCCTTGACAGGATATTCCCTTTCGTAATGAGGCCATCCCATCTATACCCCACTCTCTCCCTTCAGGCCTGAGTCTTCTCAAATGTGGTTCAATTTCTGCTTCAGAACCAAATCTTACAGACGTTTAAGGCTTTATTACAAAATATACTCTCACATGCTGCAACCAAATAATTGGACACTGTTTCTTTCCTAGGAGGCTTTTTTCCTCTTCCCTCTGAGTTATCAAGAGCAAATACTGCCTTTTGAATTCCAGCTCCTGCATTGGAATAGCTATATTAGCACCCGCTGAACACAACCTGCTAGTTTTTGACAGGCTGTGTAATTTTAGAAGCATCAAAAAGACCAAGAAAAAAAAGCATCATCAAATTGGTAGCAGGCTGGAGGATGCTGCCTCTTAGAATGCTGCTACCCCCATGTTAATAAGCAATGCAGAGGACTGAAGCTTGAAGGATTTTTATATGTTTGTAAGTACTTATCCTGTTTAACATTTGCCCTATATTTGAAGCAGCACATAAAAATAATACAATCCTCAAGCCACATAATAATTTCAGCTGGGACAGACCACAAGTGGAGTGTTGGACCAGATGATTTCCTAACACAAGCAGGTTGTCAGGAACTAATCCAGCTGAGCACTGAATGTCTCCCAGGCTAGAGACTCCTCCACTCTGCTGGCCCTCGTATGTGATACAGTACCATGTATTTAAATGATCCATGTAATGTCTCATCTTTCTATGTAGGCAGACCCTGCACTCTGGTTGCTAAGCTTTTCTAGCTGAAAGCTGCAGTATTTGGTGTGCGTTTGAATTTACAGGTCTCTTCCCACAGATTTAATTACTTTTCTTCAGGCCTCGTGTCCCACCAGTAAGCACAGACACCTCATTGAACACTGCTGCTGGGAAGTAAGGCTTTAAAAAGCCTATCTCTGCACAGGGCTCAGATGCTCGCTGGTGTCACTGTTAATTACACTGATTTCAGCGATGCTTACTGTAAACTTAGACTGAGCTGCCAGCCACGTATCAGTCCCGCCTGCCTGCATTAGTTTATGTATCGCCTCATATCCAAATCAATAGTATTATGTACTAGTAAATAATAATGGTTTCATAAAGCTGAAGTAACAGAGATTTAGAGTGTTGTTCCAGCTAAAGAAATGAGTCCCTGGAGGTCTGTTGTTTGGCTGTTGCTTTTGCTATGTCCCATAGGAGGGTTTCAAAGCAGCTTTTCACAAGGGGATTAACCAACAGACCATTGCCAGGGCCTTGGGAGAGCAGATATTGTTGCATCCAAGTGGGAAAGTTTCTTTTTTCCCTCCTTCCCCTGTCTTCTCCACACCAGTGAAAACTGTGAAGAAAATAAATCACTGTATTAATGCAAACCTTCCCTTTACCTCATGCTGAGTTTCAGTGACAACCACAAAGTCCATTCTCAGGGACTGACTCCAAATTCCATGATTACTTTTTCTTTCTGTGAATGTCTCCATATTTTTTCAATGGAAGATTCACAACAAAGGCTATTAATTTTATATTATTTTCATTGTAAAACCATTTTGTATCCAAAAAAACCCATTAACTATGAAATTCTAACTGATGAATTTCTTCCTCTTTACAGATATGAGGATTAAGTTTCAGGAAAGAAAACTACTCAGATAGTAAGTAACCAATATCCAGACTACCAGACTAGAGGAGAAGCTCTGTGATAACAACATATTTCAGACAAACAAGGTATTCCTTTTGAAAGCCAGGATGAAATCTAACTACTGACACACAGAGCAAATCCCTTCCACAGCCCAGGGAGAGGGAGGATGAAATCTGTTTTTCTGAGTGCTGGATTTGAGGTGACGGTGGGTATCTCCTGCAGCTTCTGGCTTACCTTATCTTTCCACAGAGACCAGCAAATCTGAAGGATGTGAGTGAAAGCCCATCTTCACACACAAAGGGGAGACATAAGAATATTGGTTGAAACAGAAACCTGAAGGTCATGCAACTTCCCACTTGAAGCGGGCTATTGCCAACACTAGTACTCGCCGCCTGTTTAATTTTGACTGTATCTGTGTTGTTCAGACCACCAAATTAAGGACCTTTGCGAATTCAAGGAATCCTAGTGCTGCCTACAGAAGTGTTACTTGGAAAACGAGCAAAGGTTGCATCATTAAAATGAAGGAGGAGAGAAGACCTTGTGGATTATTGTCTATCTGGATGGTGTCTTGCAATGAGAGTGGTTTACCCCCAAAATCTCTGTTACCCTTCGGGCTATGCAAGATGATCTGCTGACAGCCCTAGCTCAGGGGGCCTTTATGCCAGATGACTTCTTAGATACTTTCATATATTAAATTAGGCAAAGAGTGAAACCAAAGAATTCAGAAGAGGGGTTTGGTGTCTCAGAAGGAGCATCATGTCTTCTCCTCTTTGTGTACTTGCATTCTCACCTGTTCTTAACTCCCTGGAAGCACTGTGCTATGAAGGTTCTCTGCCAGAATAATCAAAACCACAAGAGGCTTTGTTATCTTTGGAAACAACAACATCGCATGCCCGATCCATTTACAGTCCAGAATTTATTAACAGAAAAGCCTCTACACATCTGCAGTTCATAGAAATTATAAGAACCATTTGTTTCTAATGCCTTGCTGTAATTGCAGCCTGTGTGCTTTCCATCAGGGGATGCTAAAATGGCTCCTGAAGGAGGGCAGAGAGGGTGCATGGGGTGTTAATCAGAAATGTCTGGGCCCTGACCCCCAGACACTGAGGAAGGGGAGACTGGGGGAAGCTGGGGGGGTACTACCTCATGCACAGGGCTACTGCACCCCACATGTATGATCCGAGGTGCCAGGTCTGCACTGCTGATCAGAGGGTTGGAAGCTGAGGCACCTCCAGACTTTGGTCTGTATTAATTACCTGCTATGTACATCTCATATAATTAAAAGCCAGAGCATCTCTGCTCCTCCTCAGTGCACAGGCACCGCTCCACGGTTGTAAGCATACTTAAGATTGGAGCGAGGCCTTTTGCTGCCTGAGCTGCTTGCTTTTATTTCTTGCTAAATGCTAGTTGTAGATACTACCTGTGCTGTGCAGGGGGCAGGGGGCTTATAGCAATTAAATGCTGCTATGGAAACAGCACATCAATATAGGATGGTGTTTCTATGGGAGGCAGGGAAGGAGCCACTTATAACAGAAAGGACCATGGCTGATTTGAAGGGACAAGAGTTAGCAGGATCATGTTTTTATAAAGTTACTAGAGCCTAGGGAGGTCTCTTGGGTTCATGTGTCCTTTTCCTTCCTATGGCTGTTAATTACTGACTGCATCAATCCTCTCCTCTGAGCCCTGTGAGAAACTCTAGTTCTTCGATAGATCAAACAGTCTTGTCTTCCCCTTGAAATGTTCTCTGCTCACAACCTAAACAACAGGAAACAGCTCTGGACATGTAAAATCATGGTATCACAGTTGGGCACCTGTTAAGCCAGAAACTGAGCTCTGCCCCATGTGAAAAATGAGAGATGTCACCCTTTGGAAGGAAGCAGAGTCAGATTAATCTGTATAGATATCCCTGAAACCCTGCCTTGGTTGTGCAAAGAGCTGGTTTAAGCTGGTTTTAGATGTTCTGCTTCTCCCAATTCTCTGAATGCAGCAACAACCAAGACACTTGGATTTGTAAGCACAGGATTAAAAGTAGTTGCAATACATTTTATATAACTGAAGAATAACTTTTCCAGCCCAATTTTGAGGTAATATGTAAGTCTTGATGGCTTATTTGGGACAAGTTATAGAACCAATCTGTGGTTTATCAAATTGAAGCTATGAAACACAGCGGAGCAGTCATCCAAAGTACACATGGATGAAACCTGCCTGCTCTGTCTGGATTGTCTTCTATATATTCAAGCTGAGATGTTTCAGGGCCATCAGGTGTTTGTACACGTAAGCCTGCGCTGTCTTTGCAGCCCAACCAGATGTTTCTGAGTAGAAGTGATACCCCAAGTGAGATCAAGACTGTGCATCATCAGAAGCTTCTCCTTCTCTGAAAGTCATGTTGTTTAAAGAGGCCCAAAAGACACATGGTAAGAGAAAAAAAGTATTAATGGTTGTATTTCCCCTATTGCACAGCTGAAACTGCTCAGGAACTGACCCTAGCTGAGTCCTGTGAGGTTTTACAGGGCTGGGTTCTGTATAATGGCTCTAACCCAGTATTTCAGGACAGAAGTATAAAGCTTTAGTTTCTGTTATTTTGTCAGGCTGTAGTCAGATTCTCTCCCAGACAGTCCCCCAATTTACCCCTCATTTTCATTTAGTTCCAATAGAGATCCATCTTTCAAATGATCCCTGACATGAGTAGCTGTTGCTGAGAAAGGTAGTACCTAATCAGTGTGCATCATTAAGAGATAAACATACAATTATATCATCCATCTATCCATTCATCCATCCATCTGTTTTTACTCCTAGAATCTGGATGCAGATCAGCCATGCCTCCAGCTTATCAATTAAGGAAGAACAGATTCATGGTCTGATAAATTTAGCAAGTGCCATGTAAGCTGTAATTGGTGGACATGATCCACTTCCCTTGCATTAATGACTCCAAAAGGTTCTGTTGATCTTATCACATCGTGCCTTCATGTGTTAATCAGCCCCAGCCCCACTGCATTGAAATTTTCTTCTGTGACAAGCCCACCACTGAAGCAAGCACATCACTGCTTTCATTGACACTGAAAAATGACTGTCTTGTTAATAGCATAAACGGACGAGGGGCTTTGCCTTCCAACTCAATTCAAGAGTGCTGTCGGCATGAGTGGGTTATAAAAGCTCTTTTTCAAGATAAAAGACAGTTCCCAGCCAGAAAAAAAGCTCAAACATCTTTATGACATCCTAGTGCAAAAAACAATTGAAAAGGATTGTCATAAAAGGAAGCGTGTCAGTTGTGAACTTTACTGAATTGAGCCTAATGCAAAATTCATGCCGAGGTGTCACAAGCGAAAGGCAGTTTATTAATCCAACTTATCTGGAGCTGGTAGGCAGCAGTCATGGTACATTAAGATCACATGAATATTCCCCAAGCTCATTTGGGCTTCTATTCAGGACCCCTTTTGTGAGTGCAGCAGGGGCCAGAAAGGTCTTTTGGACCAGGAGCAGCCTTCTCTTCCTCTCCCTTCTACATATCTTTTCATACTTGTCACACAGTGGGCACACTGGGGCTAAGTGAAGCATGATGTCTTTGCCATCTGACTGATCAGGATGCAGTGCCAAGCTAACTGTGTCATGCTTCTTTATTCCAGTCATGCATTAGAAAGCATTTTATTTTTCCATTACATTTTGTGCGTTCCCAGGCTAACTTTCTCTACAGGGAAGAAGCTGCAGGAAGGATGGGGTTCTAAGACTCCTGTTTTACATGCTTTCACTACTTTGCAATGTCTTATTTTCCCCACAGAGAATGGCAAACTGTCTTACAGCTGGTGTGTACGGAAGAATCGCTCCAATGAACCTCTGTCTGCTGAGAAAGCATCAATGCACCTATAGAAAGAACACAGTGGGCCTGTGAGCACAAAAGACTTCTAGAGAAAACCACAAACACCCCAAAGAAGCAATGGTGTGGGACCAATGCTTTCTGAAAGCATGATGAGGAGGAGAAATTAAAATGGTTTGAACTAGAAGTGAAGCAGGCTTGCAAGCTGCCTCCATTGTCTCTTGGGGCTGTTGGGTAGCGCTTGAAGTAGACTGTGATGAGACTGATGGATCTAATCAGGAAAATGAACCTCATAATCCACCAAACTCCTTAAAACAGGGATGAAGCCCTTCTCCTTGCAGGTTTCAGCTATTTTTGCAATTGGTATCAGCTGGGGCAGGGTTTGCCTAGAACCATGTGGGAAGTAGGAAGGCTTTGAATGTGGCTGGCTAACGGATAGGGGACCAAGTTTAGCTCTGCCAGAAGCTAGACCAATATTTCTTGTTTCCCGTTGGGCTGAAGCAGCTGACTACAGAACTTAAGCTGGCCATGAATAAGTGCAAATAGAAGAAATGAAGGCTGTGGAGTTGCAGGGAGGTGAGGGAGTTGCTTAGAGTGGATGTGTGTTGAGGAGATGGATTACAGCAGGAAAGCTGCAGCAGAGTTGTGCTTTACTGAGCTCTCGAAGAAACTTCCATGAAGGAAAGAGTGTCTCAGCTTGCTGAAACCTAATTTGGGAAGAGTCTCAAAGAAAGAAAAAGCCTTCTGGAGCAGGTAACATGGTGTGAGTCTTGTTGGAAGAAGACTTAGATGCATGTATTAAAAAGATGTTAAAGTGGATCCATTTCTGTCATGTTTATGGATATTACCCAAAGTGGCTTTTATCTGATGTGCATTTGGCTCAGCACTGAAAGATAATTGCAGCATAAATAGTCTATAAAAAGAGATCTACAAATGCTATAGAATGTGAGCTGGCCAAATTCTGTCCCCATCTGTGTCCATGCAAGCTCATTGGTTTTAATGAGGTTGTTCTGGTATCTCCGATGGCAGAATTTGTTTAGAATGTTATGGAGAGTGAATTGGAATGTATTGCATGATTATGACAGTGAATTCCTTCATATCAGTCTTTCCAATGACTCATTTCGTGACTTTTGGTATGTCACTTAACTTTTCTGTGCTGTGATTTAGTCAGCCATACTTATTCAAGTTGACCTGTCTTATGTGAAGAAATGACTGTAGAATTCCTTGGACACTGTAAATGGAGGGTGCTGCAAGTAGCAGTGCATACACAATTGCAGCTGGGTGTAAAATGGAGCAAAATGTACTCTGAAATGTGCCACTTAATGATTTATCTCAGCTTTACTCAGTGAAGCCACTGAGGTGTGAGCCCAGTAGAAAAGACAAGTTATAGCAGATAAGTCTTTCTCAGCCACACTTTTGCAAAGATTTAGGACTTTTTGTATGAAAAATCAAAAAGATTAGTACTTTTTGTAGTGCAGATAGCCTACACTGCAGATTAAGCTCTACCTTGAAATATGCTGGCACTAGCAGCAATGAGACCCTGATCCTGGCTGCTCCTTGGAGAACAGTAATGTGGATTATCTAGCATCAGCTGTGATGTGCCCACGCTTGTTTTGGGGAGGTTGGAGTACCTCTATCTAAAAGACACTCAGCACCTTCACCTGCTTAAAATCAAAGTGGGTTTGTCTACTCTTAAACCCTGCATCCTGGGTAGCTAACGAAGCAGGAGGAAGATGCTGGGTCAACGCTGGGAGATTTGGCTCTCAGCCCTGTTTCAGGGGAGCTGCAGCAGAGGTGTTTAGTGGCATACTGACGCTGATGCGTGTTTTTCTGGCCCTGCGTGGTTGCTGCCTTTGGAGCTGCTTTGGCTGCTCGATGCTGGATGCTCAAGCCTCCTGGTCTGCTTGCCCACGAGATGGCAGTCGCCGCTTGTACATCACTCATGTGCCTGTCATGCGGCTGGATTGACAGCAGTGGGCAGGGAGCTGGCCAAGCGCAGCTCCTGGGTGGATCAGGAGCGGGGAAGGTGGAAAGGCAATGCCTGTTTGCCGTAAGGAATCTCCCTATGGTCTGAGACCTCCTGCTCTCTGCCCTCATGGTCTCAGTGTGGACATACCTTTAATAGATACATTTTCCCCTCGAATATAGGCTATGAAACAGAGATGGCTCCAGGTCTTCTGTGTAGAACGGGATTTCTCTCCCCTTCCTACTGTGTATGTTTTCACTGTTGGAACAATTCTCCCAAATAAAGCATCACCAGTGGAAACTGAAGGAAGAGTGCCATAGGACCAGGACAGTTATCTGGAGCTGCAACACTCATTGCTCCTGTGGAAGCCTCTGATTGGGTTGAAATGTATTAGAGCATTTCTGAGATAGAGCATTTTAGACCCTTATAGAGCGAAGTTGTGGTTTCAGGATTTCTCTGTAGATTATGATTTGAGAACAACTTTCTAATGGAGGAATTTGCCATATAAATAAGAAAAACGCATGATAATTTAGGTGGCAACCTTAATTACATGATTATTTCCACTCTCATAAATGGGTATAACCTACAGGGTACAATAAAATTGCAGCTTGGGCCCTGAAGAGATTTCCCTATCACTAAAAATGTGTTAACCATTCTTAAACAAAGGTTTAGTAAATCGCCTCTAAAGCACAGGAAATTGGCTCAGTTCCTTCTGTGTATTATTTGTCATAAGAAGCACATCACAGGAAACAGGGCTGAGAAGAGCCACTGAAGTCTGAAATACATGGACTCTTGCAGCAGCAATATTACCAGCCCCAGTAAGAGAACCTATGGGACTTAATTTTGATGTATATTCTCTGGAGGACCATCAAGCAATTGCTTTATGAGCTCAAATACCCCTGCTATTATACTTTCAATTTGATATTGCAACACTAGATTGCAGCTACTGGTGTTTCTGCAAATCAGTCCTTTTGTCTGCAATATTTCTTCTCTGTCTGCAATAAAATACTCTAAAGAAGAGACAGAGACCAGGATAAACTTTGCTGGTAGCACAAGGTAGTGGGATGAGATGTTTCAGGACATCAGTTTCAGAATTTAATAGCAGAAAGACATTATGAACTTTATTGTCCTGCCACGCTAATTATGACTTTACAGAACTCTCTGCAGTTGAACCATTTTAAAATGTCTGAGAGAGATAAGGCCCCTTATGGCCAAGCTGGAAGCATCCAGAAATTATTTACTATTTGGTGGTCTATATAGAAATAACCTGGGCTCTCAAAATGATGGCTTGTTTTTCATGAGTTAGGCTGCTTCTCCCCAGACCATCTATATTTGCATCCATATACATTTACTTTATCAACAAACTCAACAGACAAGCCAACACCTGCTTCGATGCAATAACCAAGATAATTTCTTGGTCCTTTAGCTGATGTATTTTCTGCCACGATGCCTTTAGTGAGGCTGGAGGATAAAAGTGCCATGAGGAAAACACGTGCTTTTACCACAAAGATGGAGGATAAGCAGAATCCTTGCATCCTCAGTTTCCTTAGGCAACTCACAGCACTAGCTGTACTCCCACAGAGTTCACAAAATCATCTAGACCTCTTGTAGAAGATCATCTGAGTTGGCATATCCCTCCAAGTTTAAGTCTAAGTAATAATCTACCTTGTATTGTCTTTCCCTCTCATTTGAGTTGCAGAAAAGATGAGGTAGTGCCTGAACACTTCCTACAGAAGATATTTAAAGAGTCGGAGAACTTTTCTCATTGTACTTTTCCTCTGCTTCCTTAATGTATCGTCGCATTCTAGTTAATATGCAGTTTCCAAGGCTAACTCAGTTTTGATCAAGTTGTGTTAACTTTGAGAAGCTGGCTGACTCCAGTTTAAAATGGATGCACTTAGAGGATGAAAGGCCTTTTTTATCAGTGTTGAAGGAAGTAGTTCAAAAGCAGAGATGGTTTCTTTCTGAAGACAAAGAAGCTCTTTCTCACCCCTCCTCCTGCCATGAAAGATATCCTTTGCAACTAACTGCCCATCAGAGAAGAATTCAATGAACTGGATATGAAGTGGCAGTGTATTGGGAGTTTTATTGCTCTAGCTGGAATAAAGGAAATTTAATGTAAGTGAATGCTCCCTCATGCCCCCAAACGTCCTTACTTCAGTACTTTTTTGACTTTTCTTCCCCTTTTTGGAAGCCAATCAGCAGTTTTCCTGTCTGGCTGGACAGACACAACTACTGGTGCTCTCCTTACCATCTCCCACTGCAAATAACCTTATACAGCGCGGGGGAAGGACAGAGAGAGAAATATAGATACATAAATTCTACTAGCTGTTGGGGCAACCAGATTTAGAGTCTTAATTTGGAGTCACATACTTTTTTGTGTGGGTGAGGCAATTATTGGTGGAGTAGGGCTTTTTGGAAGGCTGAATCCCCTGTGACGATTCCCGTCAATGAAACCAAAAGAGACTGACTCAAATACCTCCTCGCTCTACCTGGGAAAAGATACCCTTAAAATTTACTAGCTTTTAAAAGTGGGTATTTAAGACAATCGAATTCCAGAGCTCCCTCTCCGGATTAGTTTTCCCTTTCCACATTGGACTTATGGAGGTAACTTCTTCCCTCAACCAGTGTCTTACATAAGATTTCTTTGCTTAAATGGCTTCAGAAATGGGATGAGACAACACATACACACACAGCAGCACGTAAGCATATGAAGCATGTTTATCTAAATTGTTAAAGGCAATATCACAGTAAAGTTGGCAGAAATATGACCTACATATGATTTGATAATGAGGACAACTAACAACTGGAACAAACTATCAAGGGAAGATGTAGTTTCTTCACCTGAAGATCTCTTCAGTTCCCAGACCAGATGCCTGGCCAGCTTAGCCAGGTACAAATTCTTGTACTCAACAGAAATACCAGGGTTGAATTTAATGGTCTGTAATCTATGGGAGCTTAGAGAGTTTGAGCTAATGATGCTTTCTGTTTTCAGCTAAGGCTCTAGGGATCATCATCTTTCCTAGTTTTATATCTGACAGGTATCAAATGGCACTGTGGAACCTATTTAAGAGCACACATGATCTTGAATGACAAGGTTCAACAGTACTGGGATCAGAGCAAAGAGCAAATTCCTCCCTTATTTTGGGTGCTGACCTAGGTCTGAAAGGCAGCAGGCTTTGTGATACCGCTAACAAAGCCCAGTAGCAAAGACAGGAAGGAGTAGGTACATCCTCCTTCCACTGCTCCTTTTAGCTAGAGGCACTGCAAGCAGAGTCATCTCCTGCTACTTGTTCTGAATTTGCATGATATCAGATTGTATCCATTAACCAGCTTGGTATACTTTACCATTCAAATACGGTTATTTAATGCATTTAATTCCTTTTGATGTGTGAACAGTGAAAAAGCATCCTGAAATGAGTTCTGAGTGCTCTGTCAATTATTTAAAATTACACCCAGGCTGCACTGCAATCAGTTTATCCCACCTTCCCAGAAACAGCTTGTTATTAAAGATAACCATCCTTCTGCTTCTCTTCAGCCCCTCATCCTGGTCTGCAAAGACCAGAGGAAATACCAGTGCTGGGTATAGTGCCCAAGGTGTTAGTACCACTGGCTAGTTTTGACAAAGCCAGGAAGGTTTTAAGGGGTTCAGGGTTTCCATGAATAAGGGTCCTGCATATCCCATCCCTTTTTACAGGGTCAAAGGATGACAAGCATCTGTGTCACAGCCAACTCCAGTAGAACAATTTACCATGGGAAGGAAGGTGTTTACCAGAGGATGTGAAGATTAGAAACCAAATCTTTTCCTCTTGTAGGTATTCTTCTTCACCTTAGAAAGGTCTGCTCCCCTGTGTAGTAGGTGAGGAACTGGCTGAAAGGATAGAAAGCAACCATCAGTGCAAGGATGCTTTCTCTCCAAGTTCCTTTCCATGCTCTGGCCATGCTCTGCAGCCTTTGAGAGCTTTCCAGTGGCTTCTTTGTTCCTACGGATCAGCCAGCTGAACCATCTTACTGTCCCCTTGAAATCCTGCCCGCACCATCCCTCCTACATACACCCTGTGATTCCAGCTGCAGATGGGAACAAGAGGAGAAAAGGGCAAAATCATGGGAGTGAGGAGGTGGAGATCAGAGACACAGATGAAATGAAAGGTCTAATTAAGTGTACCCTCTCCTCTGGAGCCACAGCCTGGTTTTTGTTATGCACATGACTGTGCACTGGTTTCCAAGTTTATAAAAGGAGAACATGCTCTCACAGCCAGAGCTGGGGAAGAACTCTTGCCATTCCCTAACCAGCTAAGATAGCTAATGACAGCATCTGCTACATTCATATACATCTACTTATTAGTTAAAAATACATAGGTTTCCATTTGAAGTTAAATAGTACATTTAATAGTATCTTTCAGAGCTTGTTAATGCTCAACGAGAGCTTGATAGTCACAATAAGTTTGTATAATAAAAATTTTGGTCCTGATGTTAAAGTACTACACATTATGCAGCATGCATACAGATGAAGAGGAAACCTCTGAATAGCATGTTCCTCTGTCTTCCTAGCTGCAGCCTCAGAGGTGTTAGGTGCACTTCACTTCCAGCTTGTGTAAAGCCAGGAGCAGCATTAATTTCTGCCATGGGGTTATATGTACACCCAAGAGTCTGCATAACTTAATGGAAGAGGGCAGAAGTGCACTAGATGAGAGCCTGAATGTTCATCTCTGCCTCTGGATGTGCCTTCCTGTACATCTTTGGCAAATCTTATATTAGATGTGAAAGCAAAGGGCAGCTTCTGCGGACTGGATCTTAAAAGTGGGCTCCCAGGGTTTGTGTGGACATTGATGTTAATTCTGATTTAGGCAGGTTAATTGCCTAATGAATTTTCGGTTGGCTAAACTTAACAGTAATAAGGTTTCCTCTTATCCCAAAATGACAACATTTCTACACATGTACTATTCATAGCCATCCAGTACCGAATAACTTGATGGGTAGGAAAGAATGTGTAGCATAAATAAATGATTATTTTCAATGTTAAGGGAACCAAAATAATTTCAAACCACTTTTTTTAACTTTATTTCTATGTTTATGTACTTGTGTAGCTCAAGCACTTGAGAAACCTGCTTAGGTTTCTGCTTTACACTGGTTTTGGTGTCTGCTCCTCATTAGGTTTGGCAATTGGTTTTCCAGACTAGATCTGAATAGGGGTATTTTTGTGGGTATGGTGTTTATTCCTGACATTAAAAGTTACTACAGAATTGGTAAAAATTTGTAAAAAAAACCAAAAAATTGGGTTTTTTTTATAACCTTTTGCTAGCTGTTGAACTTTCAGGAAATCTAGTGAGTTTCTATGCTTTTGATGGATAACGATAAGTTCTCAAACACTTAGTGAGCGTTCTCCCTTGATGAAAAGCAAATAATATTTTGTTTTAATGGAAAATCCTCCAAAGCTTTTGTCTTTCCCATATGTTTGGTAAATCTTAAAATCTGAGTCCCGGAGTGTGGTTTATGGCTTATTTTAACACTAACTGCTGTTTTATTTTAACAAAATGCTTTTGTGGCATTGTGCACTAATAAAAATACAGTCTTAGAAAGCAATTGTGCTGGATAGTACAGGCTCCTTTGCTCTCAGTGCTCTGAGGTCTGATGTTTGCAGTGGGAAAGAATTCACAATGGTTTTGAAAAAGAGAAGTGCTCTCACTTTAGGAGAAAAGATGAGTTTTGAAAAGGCTTTTGCTGACCTCTGCTCAGAGGAGCAGGGCAGCTTTTTGTCTATTCTCTAGTCAGAAGCCAAATTTCTCCCCTCTGATGGTGCCTGTGCTGTAGATCTCTGTTTTACGGAGCAATTTCCTTCCTTGTGCAGCTTCTGAGGAAGATCTGTATGACACCCATAGAGTGGACACACAAAGGGTCTGATGCTCCCATGCGGTCGCTAGACTACATGGAGGGTGACAGCATCCTTGTACTGATGGAGCTTCTCCCTCATGTAATGTGAGGGCAGCCTTCTGTGACTATGATCCCTATTTAAGCCATGCTCAGTGCATGTACAAAGAAGATTCAAAACAGAGGAGTATCCTTCTGTGTGGTGTCTGAGCTGCACCATTTCCACTGGGGAAGCTTAACAAATACATTTATTAGCAGGCTTATTTGTTCAGCAGCATACAGATAGAGCCAAATCCTAGCTGGGACATATTCAGACTGGTATTTTTAGAGTATCCATGTCCTTGCACACAGACTCATGTTGAGGCAGCCTTACTTGTCTCTAAAGATGAGCTTTCAAACAGGCAGATCTGCTCCGTTCTCAGCAAGATGATGCCTTAGAGAAGCATGCTGTACGGACATGAGCGAGCTGACAACGTCTCACTGGCATCCAGATCACTGCCCACAAATCAGATTTATCCTCTTGAGTCTGAGAGATGGAAAAGACACATCAGAGTATCCAGAGCAATAGCTGGGTAGTGGTGCAGTGCTGGACCATGCAGCAAGCTCAGGCACATACCTGTCCTGCAAAGGCCAACAAGCTTTTGAGTTGTACTGAGGCCCTGGACTTTCAATTGTCTCATAAATACTAACATTTTATCTCAAGACATCCCAATATTGGGGGTATTTGTTTTGTTGAAGGTTTTGAGTGAATGAGTAGGGATGGCAGGATAAACCTGGGATGAAGACACCTCATCCCAAACTATCAGAAGTTACAGAAAGGGGAATCTGGGGGAGCACCATGGGGGACAGAGGTGTGCCTGAGAATGTCCCAGCTGGAAGGAGACTTTCTAAGCAAAGAAGAATAGGATGAATGGACCTGTGATAGCAGAGCTGTCTTTTCTGAAGAGATAAGAAAGATTTAATTGATGGAGCCACTGATGTGAGGGAAGAGGGGAGAGGAAAGCTGGTAGTTGGATTTCTTCATTCTGGGTCAATAGTCTGAGACTAAATAACCCCCTGCACCTGTGCGCCAGGAGCTCTTCAGCATGTCGAATTGGGAATTTAAGGATATTAAACTCAGCTCCTAGTGCAATTACTATGCAGATGGTGGAAAATAAGTGCTGGCAGATTTAATGTGGGTGCTTCGTGAAGCTTGTATGTATTGAAGAGGCAATGGGCAAACACTAAACAGGAAATTTCAATTTCTTTACAGCTCTGGAAGACCTCAGATAATCAAAATATTCATAGGGGTTGTTTAGATTCTTCTTTCCAAGAGAAAACTGTAAGCCACCAGTCTCGGTTTTGCTATCATATGCAGGTTATCTGCAAAGGGCAGACTGTAGTCTGAAGGGTTTACTTGGTGATTTGGAAATCATCCTTCACTGCTTTTCCTGGCCTGGAGGTGGTGTCAGTCCTGGGTCATCCCAGCGCCTGGCTCTGACCCACAGCACTACATGTTCCGTCGGCTCTGAAGCCCCATCCTGCTGCTATGGTTACCTAGTCTGCTGGGTGCCTTCCATCATTAGGTGACAGTCCTCAATCCCTTGACCAGCCCTTTTGTTCTCCCAGGCCAAAATTGTTAATAACGGCCAGACTGAGCTGAACCTGTTTGGCATCTCTCATCAGCATAATCCCATCTTTTAGAGCACTGTTTTGAGTCCAGATATCCAGGACATTATGCACATTCCTGCCTTTCTCCCTCTATTGTATCACTGTCGGTGATGTAGTGATTTTTGTCTGTTAGTTTCCCTTTTCTCTGGAGGAAAGGTTCAAAGCTCCCCCTTGGACGGAGTTTCACCAAGGACTGGTTTTCTTCTTTTCTATTTACTTCCAGTTGGAAGCAGGCGCTCTTGGTAGGCAGCCTGACAGCATGAGCTGGTCCCTGCTTGAGCCCTGTAACAAATAAATATCCTGTCCAACATATAACATTTTCCAGGGCTGATTAACCTGAGCTGAAAAGATGGATACTGGCTGCTGCAAGCTGTGCTATCAGGGGGAGCAATGCTAGATGAGTTTTGTGATGTGGTTTAGAACCAGACCTTAGTAGCTAAGTGGGTAACAGCACCATCTACCACTGAAGCACTTTATATCCCTGTGCAGCAAAGTCACTCCAGAAGCACACAGGAGGTGTTCAATGGCCATGCTGTGTAGAAAATCCATTAAAGCCCAATCAAGCTCAAGTTTGAAATCCAGGCTTGGTGGCAGCATAAAAAAGAACCCTTGAAGGGGAGAAATAAATCTCTGCTTAATGTCTCAGAGCAAACCACAGTGGCGACTCAGCGCAAGCACAATACAGTGCAGCAGCGGCTTTCTCTGTCTGACAGGGTTCATAGAGAAGGGTTTCAAAGGTCTGCAGAAATGACCCACTTCCAGGCTATTTAAAATGCATTTAGGTGCTGTGTACAATATGTACAGGCATGCTACAGACCTAAGGGAAGCTGAGAGGGAGAAAAGGACTGTGTCTTCATTCATTATTCCTCAAAGGATGAAACTGCTGAAAGGATACTGCTTTGGTGGGATTCAGTAGAATCCCAAAAGGAAAGAGAAACTGGTGCCAACCCAGAGTGACAGCAATGGAAAACCATGGCCAGTGGCTGCACTGTCCTTCAGATGGGCAGAGATAGGTCAAGTTCACCCCCTCACACACATCGTTATATCCTTGGTGTCTCAAGAAAGGGCACCTTAAGAGTGAGAAAAGGGTTGTGGTACCCATCCATCATTCAGTGATGACTTTATGGACCGCTCAGTGCATATGCAGGGCATCTCTCAGGCACAGAGTTGTTTCTCTCCACTGACATCTTTTTTTGACTTTCAGTCAATTGAAAAGGCAGCTGACAAAGGAGACCACTTTCAGAGTTTTAAAGTGGTGCACTGGAACTAATGAGAGCAGCCTGATCAAGCTGCCAGAATGAATCAGGGGGATAATGCTGTACTGATATGCTAGGCCATAGTCTGTTCTTTCCCCAAAACTTTAAATTGGTTGAAATCCAATTCTGTCTCTCATTTTTACACTCAGTGGGGGAATGTTTCTGGCAGTGTTTCAGTCTGGAGATTTTGCTTCCCCTGTATCATGCTTCTTCCAATCATAAAGCTGGAGGGAGGTCAAGCTGTGCAATATTCCCTTTGTGTGTGAAGAGATGCACAAACTGTTTCTCATTAGAGAAGAGCAAGAGTTTGGAAGTTCAGTTCTTGGCACTTCAGGGTTCTGAAAATCAGCATGTCCCCAGGCTTCTGGCCCAAATCTGGACTGGACTAGCTCTGTCCTGCTCTGCTCAGGAAGCTTTGGAGAGAGGAATTTAGTGCTTAAGTTAGCTCTGATGCTGGAAGACCGCCTCCATCATTTTGCTCTGGATTTGCTATATGGCTTGACCTCGGACTTACAGCATGAAGTGATAGCAGATTTTTTTCCTTGCGTAGAAGGGGGTGGAAATATGGTTTGCTTTCAAAATATGGCTTTGCTTTGAATTGTTACGTTTGAGTGGGGAAAACACAAACCTAGGAGATATCTGCTTCTTCACTGTTAATTCACCGTGTATCTGAAGAAAGTACCATTTCAGCATGTGCATTAACCACTAGGCACCTTTTCAATTGGTTTGACTTATCAAAACCATTAAAGCTCCATCTTGCCTACAAACAAGCACTGTTCCCAAGCTGCATCCTTCGTGCTAGGATTGCCGCTACTTCCAGCAAGTAAGTAAAGCGGAAGCAATAGGGGTCCTCCTTGCTGGCAACTTCTGATACAAAACCAAGAATATTCTTTAACTACTTTGAAGTAATGTTTAAATTGCTAGGGAAAAAGAAGCCAAGTGAGGAAATCAGAGGATGACGATCCCCAAGGATTAACGATGATGGATTTAACCTGAGCCTAGAAAAACATGTCAGATTAATATTTAGTGGGCTGTTGGATCTTAAAAAAAAAGATCTTTTTACTTCTAACATTTGTCTTCTCTTTAAAGTTTTGAAATAACCCAAAGGAATGCAAGAACAAAGGCCTAAATATGCCAAGCTGACATAAGAAATATTTCAGTTAATAAGTAAATTTATCTTGCCCATAGACTTGGGCTTTTCTATTCAAAAGGCAAAGAGAAAGCTCAGGGCTGGCACTTTTCTCCTATATCGAGTGCTGCAATTAAATGTCTTGAATTTGTACCTGGAGCTGCCTCTCATGAACGTGCCATGAACCTTCTTCTTTTTAGTTGTATGTCTGTGAGTCTAGAGATTTCCTTCAAAAGGGGACACACAGAACTGGAGAATTCTTGCATGGCTTTAACCAGGGAAAATGTCTGTGGTGTCAGCTCCATCACTCCTTGATAGAGATAGACAGACTTTTCCCATCCCGGCAGAAATTGTCCCTATTTACCTCCATTAGTTATCCTGGGATGCCAGAAATCCTTCTTTTTTTTTTTTTTGAATCTGGATTTCTCTTCATTTCTCTTCTTTTGACTAGATGTAGGTGTAGACCTACCCTAATATGTAGGTTATATCTGGATCAGCAAGCAAATTGGTGCAGGAAGAGTGGTTTGAAGCAGCTGGTGCTGAGGCTCTTTTGCTATGTTACATGAAACTTGGGAGTGCTGGTTAGACTTAGTCTGGTTTCATGGACCAAATGTCTCCATCATACATGTGATTCAAAGCTGTTTGGAGGACCAGACATCAACTTGGTTGTTATGACTTATGTCTGCCTTAGGGTTTGGAGTACATTTGATGCACATTTGGAGTGAAGCTTCTCGTTTACTCTTCTCCGAAAGGAATCCAGTTCATGAGCATCAAAACAGCTCTGCAAATAAAGCCAATGCATGGGAAATTGATGGCTGAGAGATTTACTCCAAAATTCCACTCCTGCTCTGAAGTAAAATGCTAATGTAGAGACAGCCTTATGTGATGTGTGGAAACAATTCACTTGGTCCTTCCAAATGTAGCTTTATTTGTTTTTTGTGTCAGAAAATATTTCCCATGGATGAGATTTCTGTCTCTGGAAGAGTTCTGTCAGTCCATGTGGCTAAGAGCAGGAGCTGATGGAGAGACTTATTTCAGCATCCCAAGGTGGAGAGAACTGTTGCAGGGGATAAGATTTAGTAGCGCTTCATAATAGATGTGCCATCCTTCTCTAAGGCTATTCCTCCTGTGCTGTTGCTTTGATGGCCACTCCTTCTCTGCAGGCGACACTGGCTGACAAGCTGGCTTTGAAGTTTGATTTTCCCCCTGCCTCTTTTAGCTGGGTGTTGTGCTCTTGCCAGTGGCTGTCTGTCCCCGTAAGACTGTGAGTCAGTTTGAATCCGTACAGACTATTTGACTTGTTGATCTGCTGCAGTAGCTAATTCCACAGGGTGTCTGCCGTGTGCTAAAATAATAACAGCTTTCTTCTTATGACTTCTAAATAATGTGCCTTTTAGTTTAATAAAAATTCGCCCCCCCCCCAGAGGGGAGAGGAAGAGCATTAAGTCAGAATTCACCCCACTTTAACAGTCCGAGCCTGCTTTGCTTAAAACTAAAGACAAAACACCTAGTGACTGCAATGGGAGCAGGTTCATAGTTTTACATGCCTCCTTTCTAGGTTAAAATCACCCCCAGCTTTGTGGTCTCTTTGCAAATAGAAGCTTTCTGCTCCTGAAGGAGCTGCCAGAAAAATCTGGCTACAATCTGTCCGCATGCTGCTGGCTCTGTGTGGCTGGGGATGCACTCCTAGTGCATGGCCCATCCAGAATAACAGTATCCCAGTCCTTCGGTGCTCTTCTTCACCCCAGACTTGTACTCAGACATCTCCATTTGGTTGCCTCCTGTGACTCCCAGGCCTGTCCTAAGGGAGAGATAACATGCAACCCTTGGCTGCTGAAATCAGAGGGCGAGCAGGTGCTCTTCAGGGACAGAGTTTTACCTTCCGTCTTTAAGGACTGGGGCAACTGGAAAGATCGACAGAGTGGAAAACTAAACTTTGGGCAAGTAAAAGCTTGAATTTGATTTCTTGCCCATGCCAGCACTTCCAGGATTGCAGCAGCTCCAGGGTCATACAGCTGGGACAACACTGAAGCCGAGGTTCTGTAGAAAGAGTATCATCAAGATTGTCAGAGGCTCCTTGGCAGTCTCCAATGCTAGCGCCTATCAGCCATTACACTGCTTCATTCCTAAGAGCCTGAAGTGTTGCCCTGAGGGTAGCACAGAGCTCAAGAGAAGAGGATGCTGTCACTGAAGGAATAGGCACAGGATGATCACCAGCCCCAGGAGGGTTCCCATGTGTGCTACTGCCTCTCAGAAACAAAGGCTTCACTGGCCACCCCTCACTGTCTAGAAAGGGTTCAATTGACTCTCCCAGGGGGCTAAATCCTAGGATAATTCCCAGTATAGATGTATGACAGTACGACAGTACCTGTGCCCATGACCTGAAGGCGTGTGTGTAATTAATAACCTTTGCTGTGAACAAGAATGAAATTACTTATCTACTTTGTCAGCCAGCTCCTTGCAGAGGAGATTGTCTTTTTGCACAGCCGTAGGTGACTGCTTCTGGGGCTATGTATGATACAATAAAAATTGAAGGGTCACAGCACAAGTTATCTTGCGCAAAGAAATGGAAATATTCATGGGAATGTTCATAGTAATATTCATAGCTGGTTTCTTAGGCTCAGTTCCGAGTCGAGGATCTCTGAGAGAGATTGAGAGCAGGAGGGAGAATTGCAGTCTCCTCAAAGCAGCAGATAGTGTCCTGGTCTGGATTGTAAACTAGGTTGTAGGAAAAGTGTCGCAGGGAATGTATTCATGTGCACCATGCTGCATGAAGCAGAGGTATGCTAGCACCCACATATGCTTGCACACATATCCAGCACAGCACTGTACAACACCAGTGTGGCTCCCAGCACCATATGTCTGCATTGGCCAGGAATAATCCTCTTTAGCAAGTGATCATTAGTTTGGGAATTGTGCTGATGTGGATATGCTGCTTCTGATTTCACAGGCACTGTACAGCACAGGCAAGCCCTGAGATTCAAGTCACTGAATCAGATATGGCCTTGGGTTCTTCTGGCATCAAACGTCTTCAATAGGGTTTGTTTTTCTGCAGTGTGGAATAAGAACAGCTTTGTACTTCTGGAAACTTGACTGTGGGATTGGAAAGGCTTTTCCTGCGCCTGTTGTTTGTGGTCTTACATCTTACAGTGCAACTACAACATTGCATTGATGCTGAGCTGAAGTCTGCTGTTTTGAGCAGCAAAACACAACAATATCAGTGTGGCTTTGTTCCCAGCAGGCTTTGATTCCTGGGCTCTGCTTTCAGCACTGGAACCAAGTAAAATGCGTGAAGAGCAGGAGAGTGATGGGATCTTGGTTGGTGCTTCTGGGATACGTGTTGTGTGAAGAGCTGTGTTTACATAAGTCTTTGTGTGGTCCTAACCTCTTGTGAGGAGGGACAGTGATGTTTGAGGTGCTGAATCCTTTGTTCCTATAACCGGGGCATCTGAATCTGGCCTGTGTCGCAAAGTGATTTCCAACAATGACCATGCATGTGTTTGTTGCCTTTGGAGTCCAAGTTGGTTGAAAGTTGGCCCCACTTTACATCTTCTGCAGGATTTTTCCATGTTCCTTCTAAGTAGAGACTGCTGCCCTGTGATAAGGGTTGTGCTTGTGAGGAGTGCGTGAAAAGTACACATGCGCAGTGATTTATGTCTGTCCTGGATTCCTTGCAAAGGAAACTTGGCGTCATCATATGAGGCAGTGGGAAAAAACACTCCTGCTCAACGTTCTGCCCATACAACTGCTTCTGGGGCAATACTGAGCAGGACCTGAATCATCAGGTGCAGTGATTTGCCCTTTCTTTTTATCTGACTAAAAGCATTTTCAAAACACTGTGAAAATGAAGTGAAATAATAAGACCTCAGTGCTGCATGTGTTGTTAATGCTAGTGTCTGTGCTTAAGCCAGTGCAGCTCAGGCTGAAGTGGAGCACTTGTGCCTCCTTTTTGGGTGGAATGTAGATGGAAGAAGGAGATGTAAATGAAGAGGGAGAAAACGAAGTGCCATGAACAACCATCACCAATAGCTGCTCCTGTCAGGGTTGTCAGCTGAAAACCCAAGCTGGCTGTAAGCTACGATTATTAGTCTGCATGTGTGAAATGAGCCATGATTTAACAAATATCCACATGGTGTAAAGGTTAATAGTGCTGCAAGCCCCATGCTTCCTCTTCTCCCCACTGCAGCAACCCCAGCAAAGCATGCAAGGCAGGTTGGACCTCTGGAGGTCATCCCAGTCTACCCTTCTGGGCTCACCCCAAAAGCATATGCATTTTATGACAGCTTCAACCTGAAGAATAGAGGATACCATTAAAAATGTACAGAATATTTACCAAACCTTCATCTCTGTTAAGGCAGTGGGCACAGGACAGGGCCCCATGCTGCAGTATTTATGGCACATTTATGTAGTTCCTGCCAGCAGGATGGGATACAGGGCCTGGGAGTGGTTTGCCAGATGTCTGCTGAAAGGTTCGGAGCCAGGTCTTGTACCTGGAATTTGGGGATGGCCTGAGGCTGCCACATGCATTTATACAGAAGGAAAATACTCAGCCTCAAGTAAGCAAGGTGGGAATTTGCTGTTTCTAAATCCATAAAGCCTTTATCATTCAATCCTTCCTTGTCCGTGTAAGGTTTGCACAAGGTTTTCATGAGCTAACTGGGGGCAATTCAGCCAGGCCGTTTCTTCACAAAGAACAAACTGTGTCATTATTCACTCAAGCACCACAAGACTCTCTCTGACACCTGCATAACATGAAATAAATCTTTCTCTTTCAACAACCTTTCTTATATTTGTAAGTTTGTGTCTCAGCTCAATAATCCTGGGTTAAAACGGTGGCAGCTTGAGGTCCATTTGACATTCTAGATTTCACATGTGGCCATGTCTGCGGCTGGTGTGAGACACTACAGTTCCCATGAAGCCAGATGAGTGCATTTCATCAGGTTCAAGTGGGCTTGCTTGTTTCCTAAACATTTCTTCTCATTGTCCCATACTCAACCATTAATTCTGGGGGGGTTTGTACTCCAAGGAGTTTGAAAAACATGGAAACGCTAATATGCTGAAAGCCTGGTTTCTGTTAGGAGAGGAATAATAAATATATATTCTTTTACAAGCTGGGCTTTCTTGAAAGCGTGTTATAAAATTATAGAAAACTTGGAAGTGTCACTTTAAGTGTGTTTTAAACTACGAGCAACATCAAACAGCTGGAAAATGGATAGCTTAAAAATCAGTCATTTAAAAGTATCACCTGTAGTTAAAATAACAGGCTATTATTATGTGTGGAGTCAAAGAATAAAAGCTTCATATATGGTGGAAGAAAAATAGCTTTTTAATTCTTTTACTCTGCACTACTAGTTATCTGTATTTTGGGTACTATCTATTCATTCTTTATGTTCTCTCCAAACTCTCTGCAAAATTAGATTTGGGATTAAGGAAGAAGTTCAGAACTGACACACAATAACTTATGTGTTACAGACTTCTTTAATCAGAGTTTCTGCTGCTTTGTAAGTGTTCAGAGCATTCTTTCCCTCTCTGTCCCTTTGTGGAGCCAATCTGGTGTTAATCTCACTTTTACTCATGGCAGAACTTGCCAGAGATGTGTCTGTATGTCATAAACTTACACTGAGTGAGCCTTCAGCTACTCCTAAACCTTGCTTTGGGTCTGTACTGGTATCTCAGCAATGCAAGGCACCAGGATGATAGTTTATGTCATGTTATTTAAGGCATCTAAACTCTCCTGTTTTGCAGCTAGATGATGTAATTGTCCTGTCTGCCTTAAAAATTGATCAGACAATGAACGCACATTCTGGCATGTATGCTACTTACAAATAGTTGGCCACCAACAGTGTTTGGTGTGCTTGATATTCATAATTTGTTACTTTGGTTGTTTGGGGTAGATGCTGAGATCACATGGCGCATACTGGTTCTTACACTTGGTGGATCTAATTCCTTAAGTCAGGTCTTTGGATTGAATAATGGCAATGATGACATGATAACTAGTTTGATAGTCTCCTTAAGAGGAGTATTCAATATTAGTCTCTACTACATTCCTGTTATAATTGCTTGCTGGAATAGTCATGTAAAAGTGGCAATGCTGCAGTCAAAACAAATCCATTTTGAGGGTCTGACCTGATATTCATAGATGATTTTTGTTGTTTCTGTCTGAACAAGTACAAGGTGACACAGTAATTCTGATGTATATATGCTATAGTACATCATCTGATAATCAACACATGTTACACATGGCATGATAAACACGAGAGCTCAATTTAGGTTGATGAATGGATAGCCCAGAATCTGTGGAATTTTTGGAGGCTGGAGAGATGTGTTATACAACATTTGGAAACATTTGACCCTCCCGGTGTTTTATGTTTCTGCGTGCCACATTCATGTGAGGAGGGATCTTTGGAATGAAGAAGGTAATGGAGAGATGGCGATCGCATCACTTGGAGGTTATACCTCTGGGTGCAGGCCAGCTGGATGGAGGTCAGCAAGATCAAGCTTTATCTCAACTTGAAACACACATTGGTTTTAAATGTCCTCCAGTTAACTTTAACTCTTTAGCTTGGCAGGCAACAAAGCAGCAAGGGCTGATAGACCCTCCAAGCTGAACTATCTAGTGGTGGCAAATATCCATTGCTTTTGTACTGAATTGGGACCAATTCAGACACTGAAGATAGAAAACATTCTATTACCTTTAAGAATCAAGTTTTCAAGGGAGCACTTGGTGATAATTTTCCTCTTTCTTTTGGCAGTCCTGATAGGGGAAATTTTCCATGTTTAAGAGTGGGACCTTGAGATGAGGTTATGGTATGTGTGGGAGGGAGATCATTCTTCTACCGTTGTCACGCATGGTCTGTGGAGAAGCTGTGCCCAGCTCATATTTATGGCTCCTTCACTGACTGAAAGCTATAAAGCAGCTGCACATTTTCAGAGAGAAAATGTTATCTTTCCATTTATTTTTGGCACCTCACATTCGTGTAGCCAAGCAGCATGAGCATAAAGGGGTACCTGCTTCTGTGTGAGACAATAGGGATCTTCCATAGGAGGGTTATCCCCTCAGAGTTATGGACAATATGGACAACAGCGCAATCTTATCTCTAGCTCGGTAGCTGTTGTGCAGTACCTGATTTTGAGTAGCTGTCAAGATGCCTTCTTTCTGTAAAGCTGAGAAGATATAAACCATGGGAGGAGTGTTTAAATAAAATATATGTATATATAAGTATATTTATATACATACGATGAAAAAGAGGAAGAGAGAGGGGAAAGAACAACAGAACAAGTGAATACCCAAAGCATTTCAGGATCCTTCTGGATGAAAGGTGCTACAGAAATATATTATCACTATTACTTTTATCAATAATACAATATTGCTAGCTCACTTATTTCATTATAGTCCCATTGCAACACTGATGTTGTTGTCTGGCCTATTATAAAACAGATTGGAGCTTAGTTTTATCTTTTGCTAGGGAGCCCACTATGAGAACTGTAGCTAATGTGCCTCAGAGTGACAGAACAAGTATGTTTTATGAAGCCAAATAAAAGTTTGCTTCATCAACTGCTGCAGTGTATAAACAACTGTCAGCCATCTTGGGGAGGAGACATCCTTTTATTTAATTGCAAATTAAAAAACATAAACCACCTTAAACACAGAGCTACTGTCACATCAAATCAATACAATAATTGTGCTCAAGCCGTTGGAAGGCGCACTATGCTCAGCATCTTGCATACTAAATGTAAATCAATCCCCAAGCAATAAGGAAGTCTTATAATATATGAGCAGATTATGGTATATTAGCACATTTTGTATTGTATGACTGCTTTTCCCCATTCGCATTGAATACAAAGAAGAAACTTTGTGATACAGAAGTTGTTAGCAATCCCTTTTGCGCTTGTGAACTGCTGTTAATAAGAAAGTCCTAGGAATAAAGCAAGAGACTCTCAGGTCACAAACCCCAGAGCCAGACTTTGTTGCCTGAGTGAGAGCTGGTTTTTAGCTGCTGGATGTGAGGATTTTAAATACTTTTCATTAAATGTAGTAACAAATCAGAGTCTTTCAGACTGAAATCTCTGATCTGACTGAATGGTTATTTGCAGGCTTGAAGAAAAAAAAGTCTTAAAGCAAATTCCCAGACTTCTGCATTAACTTCATCAGTAACCCACGGTTTGGTTATGTTTTCCCTTGACCGCTGCACATGTCTCATGGGCATGAAGAAAGAGATGCTCTCCCAGATACAGATCACTCTGCAGAACTGCTGAGGGAAGCCCTTACAGGGATGCAGCGTGACCAGGGAAGCAAAGAAACCAGATGCTTCAGGGCTCACTGCTCGCAGGTTCTTCTTAAAAAGGGGAAAACTGCTTTTCCCCTCTGACCATTCCTTCCCTATCCAGACATCTCCTAGCTCTGTGCTCTTATGAAACTGTAAATAAACCACCTTACTGGCAAGGCGATGAAAAAAAGGCTCCTCTTGGTGCTGGGAGCCACAGGCTTTCATGGCAGCGCTGCCCTCTTACCGCTGCTCCAAAGCCTGGTTTCAATCCACAGCTTTGTTCGTGCTGCTTGTAAACACAGCTTTGCAAGTGCCAAGCATTTGCAGGTTTCAGCTGCAGGCAGCTCCTGCCTTTCTTTTGCTCTCTGTTCTTGCTAGACCCTTGTCCTCTGACTTACTCTTAGCCCCAGAGTAGCCCCAGTGATAACTCCAGGCTTACTGGTGCATGTTGTTGCTACAAACTGGGACACAGAGGCTGAAGACAAGTGGGCAGGCTTGCTCTTTGCCCCCATTTCTCACCACAGCCTTTGCTCTGAACTCCATCTTACAGTCACCAGGTTGGAGAAAGCCAAAAGAGCTGTCTCAGAAGAGCAGCTTCACCTCACTCTCTGCCAGCCTTTGCAGCCAGGGAATTTGAAACTCATATAAAGGGTAATAAAAGGGAGATTATTGAAGTAGAGCTGGAGAAAAGCCCAAAGGAAGTTATTGTTCCATATGGAAGTCAATTCTTTTCTACTGTTATCTGTTGCTGCCTTTCTCTTTGCATTGGTACTTTATTGCCCTGATCTGAGAAAGACAAAATATTGCACCCTGGTATTAGCAAGCTGTTGCTGCCGTGTATTTTCCATCCACAAAGCTTTCAAGTAGTTTACAAAGGTGGCTGCAAACTGAGATACTGAGACATAAAAACCTTTAATAAGTTCCCCTGAAAACCAAGGCGAAGAACCCAGGTGCTCAGAGGCTCTGGTGTGTGTTGCTGCCTGCGCCATTATCACCTCTCTGGTCTGGAGAGCCTTTCGGTTTCTGTTTGAAGCTTGTGCCAGGGGTTCCAGCTTGGGGAACTGCCATGGCACTGCTCTAAAAAAAGCAAGAAATACCAGCCTGATGCGAATAGAGATTTATGGGGAGGGGATAAAAATCTTAGTGAGGAACTGAGATGCCCGTAGGACAAGCCTCAGAAGGATTTGGCAGCCATTCCTGGGTTCTCATCTTCAGCCTGTTACCCTACTCACGTTTCTGGGGCTGTAGAGTGATAGAGCCAGTTCATCCAGATGATACTGGAGAGGTGATAAAAAGGAGCCACCAAGTAGCTCCATCTACAAGTGCTATGTAATCGGAAGCATACAGCCTTGCAGGGAAAAATATAGCAAGAGGTCAAACGCTGGCACTTTGGCAGGCTGAAGCAATGACTGTGTCAGCTCTCTCTCTCTGAGGCACTAAGCCTCTCACTGAAGCGTCATTTACCCTGTCAGCTCCTGAAGACGGGCTGAGAGAACGTGTCCTCACAGCAGCGGCCGGTGTCCTGTTTGGAAACGGCCAAGATCCTCTTTCCACTGGGATTGAATTGCAGGTGGCAGCGCCTGGGCTGGAACCTGAGCTGGGTTAGCCCTAGTTTGTAAAATTAGGCCACTCTTTGCTCTGAGCTGGGAAGGATGCCCAGGGAAGGGAGAAGGTGACACAGGATATGTTTTGATCCAGCAGAGCTGGGAAGAGCCTGGCTATGTATGCTGAGTGATTCAAGCCACGTTCAGGTCAGCATCTTAATCTCCTCCAAGTCAAAAAGCCAAGAAACAGCAAGAGGGGCAAATTTCAGCTGGGTTGGCTTCAATTAACATCTTCTTTATGAGTTGTGCTCCAATGGCAGATGCCATTTATTAGCGTTATTTATTCATTAGGAGAACTATAATTGCAGAGTAGCAAGTGTCCCCATCACAGTTGACCTTATTTATGGAGAAGCTAACATCTGAATGTCATATTTGCATCCATGAATTTTCTTCCCCCCAATAATCACTCTAATATGCAAATACTGAGTTGCAAAAGAATGAAAATAAACAAAACAGCTATTTTGGTTATCTCTGGGAAGATTTGTGTTTGCTGCGGCTTTGGTGGCTGTGCTGAGATTAGTCTCTGTCGCCTAATCAGGAAGTGAGTGAGAAAGACAGACATTTCAGGTACCGGGGTGTGTGGATTGTGAATTGCAAATAGCTCGCAGTGCAGTCTAAGGGAAGAAGCAGGTATAAAGCGTATTACAGGGCCATTTGCAGCTCTTTGTTCAGGTATAACTGACACTCGTAGTCATTTCGTTAAATATTCTGTTTATATGCTTTTCCATCCTGAATAAGGAGTTATCCCAGCCCCTGGAGTGAAGGAGGTTCACAAAATACCCACATTCATGTGCTCAAAGCAAGGCATTAATGGAGCCATGTAAGTAAAAGGATATGAGGCATCAGCAGGGAGAGGATCAAGGGAACAAACTGTTCCCTGTTGCAGCACTGATTCTGCCAGGAGATGATACAAAATGAAGAAAAAGAAAAGCTTCTTTGGCTTGCCATGTTCTGGGTAGGAGACTTGCAGGGAAAGGCTGCTGGTTGGGAGCTTGCTGGCTGAATAATTGCACATTGGAAAAGGTCAGTTCATGATAAGTCAAAGACTTAAATCTTACATCTCAGACAGCTGTGGGAGTGCTCTGCTATGCCACACTTTGTGGGCAGAGGGTCCTTTGCCATCACAGAAACAGGGCCCATGGTCCAGCTGCCCTCCTATGGCTTAAACACGTGCTTTCCCATGCCTCAACCCCATGATCTGGGGGGATCAAGGCGATTCACTCAACACAGATCTGATCGCCCCAGGCTCCCCGTAAAACCAGTGGTGACAGATAAATGCTTGTGGAGGGTAATTTGTATCCTAGGCCAGCTGAAGTGCCCTTTCTCTTTTCCGTGATTATCTGGACAGGTGATAAGACTCCTAATTTGGTGCCTGGGGTAGCTGCCTAACTTTCATGGTATGAATTGCTCTCTCGGGGTTTGCAGTTACATCTCCAGGGACACATGATAATACAACAAAAACAAACAGCCCAGGATTTTCCAGGCATTCTCAACACGGTAACTTTATAAGGAGAACACAAACCTGTCCCAGACAGATAAACCCTGTCTGCATTTGTCTGCTCTGTTTTCCTTGCTACTGCTTGTTAGGTCAGAATCTTTTTGAGTCCTGAGGGTCTGCTTTACAAGTGTGGTTTCTTTCAATCATCATCTTCTTTGCCCCTTACATCCACCTGCAACTCAGTTTCCTTTTATTGCAGCTGATCCCGCAGCTGGGTGCTTTATGAAAACACAAACCCATTGCTTATTCCTGTTGCTTGGTAAGTCCTTCCAGTATGGAAGACCCCATTTTCAATTGCTTCTGGCTTAGCGATCCTTCAAGGGAAATCCTACTTAGAACCAGCTTTGTAGGGTAAGTGGAGAAGAAGACTAATTCTACTGCTTTTGAGAGCTAAATGTGTTTCCTCATTGCTGAATCTTAATGACAGTCCTCAATGGTGATGGGTTAGCAGGCACTGCCCTCCTTTGCTGAGTACAAAGGACTCAGCTCTGCAGCACACAACAATGAACATTTGATACAGCCAATTGCTATTCAGAATCTGTATATAAAGAGATGACACAAATTATTGTACTACAAATGTCCCAACTAATATTTTGAGGATTAGCATTGAAATGGTTGGAATGCTTTTTTCTAAAGCTTTCTGAGACTTTCTTTTTTTTTCAAAGCTGTAATAAATTTGCATTAAGAAGGTTAATTGCATGAAATGCCAGAATGCAAAACATCTCAACATTGCTACATTTCACAGCTTGCTGATCTGATGCTAACTCTTTCCCTCCATGATACTGTTTATGTGAAATTGTCAGAAGTGTGACTTCAGAGGGAAAAAAAATACCTTTGGCACCCTTAATTGTGTGGGAAGTAGGAAAATACATTGGCTGGTGGTCTGCAGGGCCAGATTTATGTACGTGGAAGAGTGCCAGGCACAGATTTATAGTTGTTGCTATAAGAGAAAAATCAGGCGCTGTCTAACACAGGGGTTTAATTCTCCTCCGTCAAGTGATGTCAATGAGAACAGCATCTACCATGTGACAACAGAGAGTGGGGTGCTCATATGGGCTGAGTTCATCCTAAAAGGGATGGGAAGAGCACAAGCTGAGTTGGCCTACACAATGAAAAAACTACTGCTTTCACCATGTTAGTCACAGAGAGCTTATCTGCTTGGTTCACAGAGGACCGAGTGGAGATGCTTTCAAGGCCTTGCTGGCAGAGTCATCCATGGAACTGAAACCTGTCAGCATGTGATAATTTGTGTTATTCTATATTTAGAGCAGCAAGTCACAGTCGCAGTTGTTCATGTCTGGTCTTTAAACTGTCAAGGAGAAAGCAAGGCTTCCTTAGATGGGACTGAAAGTCCTCAGACAATCCCTGCAGAATAAATTTCACTGCTTTATTTCACCCCAGTCAATAACTGTGCTTATTCTGATGGTTAAACACAAGGTGAGGCAAGGGTCTGTTGTAATTAACATCTTCAGCTCATGGGTCCAGACCGCTTCGTGACACATCTTTTGCTCATCAATACAGAATTATACTTCCTCAGTCCAGATGGATGGTCCTGGCTGGACACAGGCTGTTTTACTGGGAGCAGCCCTGCTCATGAGCATCCCCCTGGATACAGATCCATGGCTCATTTCTGTATGGCTAAAACCTGAATTGCAGTGATGGTCTGCATTGTTTCTAATTAAACTATTTCCTTCTAAATTACTTTCCTGACTAAATCTGGCTGGGATCCTGGTGTTGTGCTTGAAAGTATATTTTTCAAGCCTGATTTTGCCACCAGGCTAAGATAGGACTGAAAAGACTGGAAATACTGTATTAAATGAACCCTCTCCACATCCCACATTCCTATTGATCTCGGGTCAAAGGGTAACATTTCAACACAATTGAAACGTTTAGTTCAGATGTCAGCTCTTTAAAACAATATTCTTTTTTCTTTTCCTAACAAAAGAAACATCCATTTTCTTTTCAAAAGCATGTTTTGAGCCGCAACATGACAGCTTTCAATTCCGAGGCAGTTACAAGTGGGACACGCTGATATTATCTGTTTCGGCTTTTGCAGAATGAAATCTGATGACAATCAGGAAACTGTCAGGATGAAAACAACTTTCTGCAAACCTCTCCCTGTCCCCCAGCAATCTGGCAAATATATTCTCCCATTACATCCCTCCCAACTGTGCTCCTTGCTATGTTTTTTTTGCCTGTCAGTCAAAATGAGTTTGAGCTCTGCAGCCTGGCTAATCCTTGGCTTCTTTGCTTGGATCAGCTACGTTGCAGACCTTCTGTGCTATGTATACCTGTCCTCCAAATAGAGGCCTGAGACAACCAAGGCATTTTCCATGAGTCATGGAGCAGCCACCAGATAGCAGTGCTATTCCATTTGTGCAGACTGAGGCTATTGCGGTGACCCAGCTTTATCTGGCGCCTCTGTCCCATTCTCAATGCTAATCCATCCATTTCTTCTTTTTCTGCAATCTTTTCAAATAGCAGAAACACATGAAAGTAGGAAGAAAATGGAAATTCTGCCTCTATTATGTCTGCCATAAAATGTGAATTTAAAACTATTCACAGAAGAGTAAAAAGCAATCATGCCAGCATTGGGTAACTGCTGAAAATGATGAGTCACAACAAGGGATCTGAATTTATCTGTTTTCTGTTTGTTTCAGTGGCAGGTGAAGGTGGGTTGATTTAATATTTTTTTAAAGGCAGTGAGACAAGTGTTGATTTAACAGTTTAGTCATCAAAGTAATTCCACTTACAGAGCTGCAGGACTCCGGAGAAACATATTCACCAGCTGGAATTAACACCCTGCGTGCAGCAGTGTAAAAGCTTTGCAGATTTCCTCCATAACGTACAACAAAATGTTATTTTGTAAGGAGGCTTCTATAGAAACCGGATCGCAAAGTATTTCTTTTTTAGAATGAAATGAGGCAAAGCAGTCATAATGACATTGCCTGGGGAATAAATTTCAGCCGGAGAACTCATAGCAGAAGATGAGCCGAATTAACAGGTAGATGTAAGGAGAACAGGAGAAATTGATTCTCAAATGAATGTTGAAAAGAAATGGAGGGCTGTTGAGACAGGGAGAGAGGATCCTGATCCTTCCAGGTGGCAGGAACTTCCCCAGAGAACATCACAGCTCCTGCTCTGAAAGCAGGAGAAGAGTGTATGTGGGTGCAAGGAGAAGAAACCACCTCTGACAAAGTTGGCACAACAAGTTCCTGCACACTAAAAGATCATACTTTTATGCAATGTCTGTCACGATGCATTTTGTGCTGGCTCACAGGTTCGCTAGAAATGCTTCTTGCCCCAGTGAATCCTGTGACGGCTTCGCAGTAATGGTGTGGAAGGGAACGTGCTTTGAGATGCCAAGGGCCAATTTCCAAAGTTGCTGGCATCTAATTTATGAGTGTGGAGTGTGCTCACCCAGGATTTCACTGATTCATTGGCTATCAGGGCTAACTAGGCATAAAAGGCATGATTTCTACAGGTGCAACAGGCATGGAAAGGCAGAAGTATGCATGCACAACTATGCCTGTCTGTTTCCCATTTAGAGATGATATACAGGGTAAAATGTACATCCAAGAGAGCAGGTGTCAGGGAAGGCAGCAAGCTACGGAATATTTCTGCCGTTCATCACATAGTGTCTGGTTCCTTTGCTTTGCTCTCTGCCCTTGTCCAGAGAGCAAGGAAGAGCCTACAGTGAAATAGAGGGAAATTGAGTTGACTGGAGATCAAACTTGGGATCCATTTGGAAGTGTTTTAGCTCAAATCTGTGCAAAGTAACTCTTGGGAAGGGTATGATGATAAACTTCTGACCTAGCTGGTTGATGAGCCCAAGGGCAAGCAGATGACTGCATGTACTCCAATGCCCAGCCACATCATGCCTTCCTTCACCCCCGTTACCCCAAGAAAGTGGAGCCCAAAGACTTTTAAAGCCACAAAATCTCAAACCCTCTTTGTGAATAGCAGAATCACAGAGCTGGAAATGTGGCTGACAGGTTCTTTGGTCCATGGTCGCACTGAGCTCTGCAAGGTAGTGCCGCACAGAAAGGTTTCAGGCAGAGATTTTACAGCATTCAATAAACCTAATATTAAGAAGACAAGCTCTGGAAGTTAAACTGACTGTCCCCAGAGAATTTTTCATGGCTGTGCAAGTTTCTGATGGGTTTGAGGTTAAGGACAGGAGTATGAAGTATGTTACCAAAGGGCTCATATTATTTACAATTAACAGTTGTTCACTTTGCAGGGAACCGGTGTATTTTTTATTGATAATATCTGTTGAACTTGACTACATTTTCTTCCTTTTAGATGTGAATATTTGGGTTAAATGACTCTTTGGAAATGTGTTGTTTATTCCTATTTTGAGCGTCCTTTTCTCTGATAAACATTAAAAAAGAAACATGAGGGAAAATAGGTCAGAGAAAGAAAACTGAGGAAAAAAGGGAAAGTGAAGAATGTCAAAACTGAAGGTTTCACATAGATTCTTTACTTAAAAAAAATCAAAGAAATAAAACTATGTTCTGAAGAGTAAAAATGCTTTGCAAAGTATCCTGCTGTATAAGAGCAACATCTATTCCTATGTGCTAAACCTGTTTAGCATCATATACACTTCATCAGAAAAATGGCCTGACAAGTAAAGAATTCAGAAAGGCAACCATGGTTCTTCATTCCTTTCCTTACATCATTGACCCTCGCTCAGTGATGAACTTGGCCATTGAGATACGATCCAAGGAGCTGTTGGAGTCATATATATAAGGCAATAAGACCAGGGCAGTGATCATCCCCCTGTACTCAGCACCGGCGAGGCCACATCTTGAATCCTATGCTCAGTTCTGGGCCCATCACTACAAGAGAGACCTTGAGGTGCTGGAGAGGGTCCAGAGAAGGGCAGCAGAGCTGGCGAAGGGCCTGGAGCACAGGTGTGAAGAGGAGCTGCTGAGGGAGCTGAGGGAGTTTTGTCTGGAGAAGAAAAGGCTCAGAGGGAACCTTACCGCTCCTTACAGCTATCTGAAAGGAGGATGGAACAAGGTGGGGGAGAGTCTCTTCTCCCAGGTAACAAGCGATAGGACAAGAGAAAATGGCCTCAAGCTGCACCAGGGGAGGTTTAGACTTTGTTCGAGGAAAAGCCTCTTCACTGAAAGGGCTGTCAAGCACTGAAACAGGCTGCCCAGGGATGTGACTGAGTCACCATCCCTGGAGGTAATTAAAAGCTGTGTAGATGTGCTGCTTAGGGACATGGTTTAGTGACTGTCTTGTCTGTGCCAGGTTAGTGGTTGGACTTGATTTTAAAGGTCCGTTCCAACCTAAACGATTCTACAACTCTGTAACAGTTGTCACAGCATTGGTTTCCATCCTCACTCTCAGAAAACACCCTCTCATTTTGTTAATAAAAGCTGAGAGCAAAATCCACTGTTCATATTTGCTCCTTACAAGTTGGAGATTAAATATCCCATCCTAGCAACTGCTATGCTGACTACCTCTTGCTTCAGCCATATTCTTCAGCAGTTTAAAGCTAGTTCTTGCCCAGAACCTGCAAAACTTGTGATATGCCCTTTTCCTTTTGAAAATCCAGCACTTTTCCTTGTGCTTAAATAAACAAGAGAAAAGCTCTTTTGCTAATTTCTGGCTGGAGTGGAGAAGCAAGGCCCTAGTACTTAACATTTTTTGTCTGTTAAAGTAATTGCAATAACAGCATGATAAAAAACTGCTTAGAAATAAGATAGATTAGCTCAATAGCTGCTGTAGTGCAGTTGTAGTTGATGAAACTCATTGTGTTAACCAATTGCCTGCAACTCAAAAAAAATGGCAGAAATGGGATGGGAAGAAAATGTATCTACATTTCAGCATTTGAAAGACTGTGGGTGGATGTGCATTGCTGCTGAGGCCAGCCTGGGGGTAGGAAACAGGGCAAAATACAAGCTATCATTTAGACTATGAAAAAGTGGAAATAAATGAAATCTGCCACACAGCCCGATTTCAGTAGCTCACAAAATGTCAAAGTACAGTATTCCATGCTGTATATACCACAAGGGATGATGTGCATCTGTTATTTTGTGACTGTTGTGGCAGGAAGGATCGGATGGGTCAGCATTTCCTCCTCTGTTACATTTTATATGTTTTGTATATTTTTATGACATTAATTTCTCGTGTTAAATATGGTTTTAATGGGGCAGGATGGGTAAGCAATCTGTACCCCAAAGGGTGATAGTTTCTGACTATGACTTTTCATATCACTCTGGGCAAAAGCTGTGCTTCAGATATACAAGACCCCAATGCTGAACCAGTGAGCATGTGACTTTACCTGCAGTGTAAGTGTAGGGATTGAAACCATGAAGTGCCTATTTGTTGAAAACATTCAGAGCTGTTAAATCACTGAGCTATGCAAAGACACATTTGTTCCTATTAGTCTGGAAATGTGAGACACGTGTGTGATGCCACCATGCAGCTTCCACCTCGCAGTTTGGAGGTTCAGCTGTAGTAATGAAGATGCAGAAGATGCTGCAACTGCAAAGTACCTGCCCAGCACAGAAGGCTCCTGCCTGGTTCAGGGAGAGGAAACCTTGAGTATGCATACCTTGGAAACAGGTCTGTTAATGTAATTTCTGCTTTGGGAAGGCGTAAATCATGAGCTGACAGGTGGGGTGTGAAATGGCAGAAGAATCAGGACTGGGAGGTGTAAGATCAGAGCAGTCAAACCCATCAAAAAGCTGAAGCTGGAACAATAAGGTCATGACAAATTGAGGTGAATTCAACCTCCAGTCTAGCTCCTGCATGTAGTGCAGTCCAGACCTCTTCAGTAGCAATCTCCAAAGCAAGACTTTCATGTCTGTATCGGTGCCCCAGTTTCGCAGGAGTCAGCAGTATTGCTGAGGCACTGAATGTCAGAGGTAGAGGGACCGGTGGAGCTGGGATCACTGCCAAACCAACTGAAACACACTCAGCCAGCAAGTACTGATTCCATCTCTATCAAGGTAACTATCCCAATGGCCTGATACAGAACTCTAACTGGTCCAACCAGTATATGCTGGGAGAGTGGTGGCTTAGGGATGCAAAGCAGCCTCCTGGTCTCAGTTGACTGAGGAAGGATCCAAACCAGGGCATCTTTATGTACCTTTGCGTATCTCTGTGTTACACCGCATGGTCAGCTGCTCCTGGTATGGAGAAATCCTGCCAGTGAATTATTTCCAGTAACCTCCTTCTAATGACAAGACAAATCAAAAAGAGAAAATGAGGAGGGTCAGGGCACTCCTGTGGCTTGGAGCAGCTCCCTTTGGAGGCAGCAAGTATCATATCTCTACCTAACAGGTTCCTAATACCATCGTGACCTGGCACTGAGTCAGAAGCTCTGAAAGCAAAAAGGGCATCTGGAGCACACATGCCGTTGCCGACTCAGCATTCTCAATATTTTTATTTTGCAATTACACAGTGCTGGCATTCAGTGGCTGCAATCCAGCTTGGGGAAGGCATGCACAGGCAAACAAAGTCCCTGCCCCAAACAGCTCACATTTTCACTTTACAATGCTACTACTTCAAGCCGCTGTTATGAATGATGCTATAGACCAGCAAATAGACAGACAGATGGACTTCTTTTTCCCCCAGCCTCTGGTAAAGTCCGTTCTCCCTTTGAAAACTAATTTATCTTCTTTTGAGGTAGTTCTGCTTTTTGATTTTGTTTTAATTGATCAGATGCCTTTTGAAACTTTGGGTCTGTTTCTCCTGCTTTATCACGGAAGCAAATAAGACAGGTTTATGGCTCCATGTAAAACTTCAGCCCTGTTTATAAATTGCTTGTGATTGATTAAGTAATAAAAATGCTTTTAAGACAGAGAGGTAAATCTCCCAGCTAATTGCTCAGTGCTTTACATTATAGACTCGTTATAGTGACTGGGCCGAACAGCTCTGCTATTTCTACCTCACAAGAGTCACACTGGAACATCATCCCCAGTATCCTGACTGCCAAATGATACGGACCAATAATTAATGGGTCAATAAACAGTGATGCATCTGAAACAGAAGAACAATCTTCCCTTTTCAAAGGTGATTTCCTAGGTGGAGATGATTTCCTAGGCAGGAACACCGCCAATTCCCAGCCATAGTATGATGAAATACAGCAGAAGTATAGCCGCTCTATCTCTCAGCTACCTCCTATCTGCCTCCACATGGAGCCTTAGGCAAAGAAATGGCCAGCAGTGAGCTAGGTATGTTAAAAGCAGGTAAAATGAAAAGTAAGTTAGAGAAGCTACTGTGATTCATATGCAAAATGCCTTCATTGTACAACCGCTTTCTCCTTTTGATACAAAAAGGAGGACCCAGTTCACATCTTGGACTTTAAGGACCGTGAAAATACATATAATACATATTTAACAGGAATTCAGCAAGCCTAGATTTATTTTTACCTTCTCAAACCTAAACTGTCAGAAAGAAAGAAAGGGTTATCCATTAATCAATCGAACGCTTGCGATGGTTCCTCTAACAAATGTTGGATCAAGAGATAGTTCTGATAGTAATCTTGGCATAGCTCAGCGGCAGGTACTGATCACCCCACCCCATGCATCAGCCCCCCTTGATTTCAGGCTCATGCAATGTTGGATCAGATCAGTCTCTTGGCTCACAGGAACCAGCACACTCCTACAGTCCTTGTTCACAACAAATACAAGCCAGCTGACAAATTCAGACTTGTTCTGAAGGCCTCAGCAAGGTACCATCCTCCTTCCTGGGCTCCCCAAGCCTGGGGGCATAAATGCACTTCCACCCTCTCCTCTTTTTGTTGTTTTTAACAGAATGGTCAATTAGTCTCTTGACTCCATGGCACCTTCCCAGCATTCATCAGCATCAGAAGCAGGAGGCTGATTGCTGGGGCTGATTGCGGTGTCGATGCAGCTGATTACAGGGCCTTAATTGTGATGACTAGAAAAAGCCTGAAAAAAAGTCATTGAGCCTGGAAACTCTTGGGGAGAGTGCATGTTGTTTCTGTGAGGTAGTTGATAGAAGATCTCTCCATTTGTGATGGATGCTGTCTATGTGCTTGTGCAAAGGTAAGATCAGAAATGAGCCGCTTATTTGAGGAGGTTTTTCTGGGAGGGAAATGGAGGTGGCTTTCTCACAGACCTGATGTTCCAGGTAGGCCCACACAAGCAGACCCATTCTGGTACTGTCAGCACCTTCAGCAGACACCTTTGTGGTAAGGTGATGCTAACAGAGGTGGTTGTGACTGGAAATGGTGGGGTGCGGCCAAGCCAGGTGGCCTCCCTTTGTAGGCTCACATGTCTGAACAGGAACCTGATATTAGCACTTGGGGTTTTGCACACCTGCATGGTAAGAGATGAGCTAGAGGTAAATGAGCCCTCTTTATCATTAAAATCAAAGCAATGCTCTCAGCCATGAAATCTGCCAGCAGGCAGTTCTTCTTTTCATGTGTTCACAAACTTCCTGGTGTAGCATGACAAGATGATCCCCTGGTTTTGAAGCCAGTGTCTTGGGGAAAAGAGCTCTGGAGACCTCTAGCCTTAAATCTCATAATATTACCTTTTTTTTTGGTAATAAAAATACAAAATATATTTATTTAATTTTATATTATTACCATAATTACCACAAAATTATCATATAACCTTTTTACATCATGTATCTAATTTGTATATTCATTTCCTTAATTGCACACATTATCATACCCCATGTTCTGTTGTTATAGTGTTTACTTGTTTATATTTGCACTGGGTTTGCATTAACCCTGCTGTCATGGCTTCATTATTATTATAGCCAATGCTTGCAGGTGTCTTACCAAAATGCTCAGAACCAAAACCATCTGGGATCTAGTTTACCCGCATTCCAGCCTAATGAATAATCACATCCTTACAGTCTGCTTCTCAGTTAATGTGAGGTCAGACACAAGCTTTCAATTAATGCAAAGCTGTGTTACCTGAGCTAGCTGGAAATCAAATAAAAATCACTGTACCCATTACTCAATTACTTACCTAGGTAGCAAAACTCTTAATGAATGAGACTTCTTGGGGGCTTGAGGATCTCTGCAGTATGCAATGCTATGCTGCTGGAAAACCTTCATATCATCAATAAGACCCAATACAGCCTGACCCAAGAAAGGATCTGGAGACTGAGTGCCAAATGCATTGTTATCTTCCTGTCTTTGGCCTTACCCACACCTCTTAGCTGCTCGCATGTACCTCAGAAAGCTTTCATTGTACTTGCTGGATATTTTATGTCTCTCCTCTGAATCTTAATTATACATTAACAGAGCTAATCAGTCACAAATGTAGCAAGTCACAGGGGAGTGTTTTGTTTCTTCCGCCCCCACCTTACACGTGCTGGTTTGTGCAATTAAACAGCTCTTCCGCATCCCAGTGGAACAAATACGTAATGATGTCTTATAGAGCTTAGGTGCTGATGCTGCCTTGGACTGAAAGGGGTTGCTTCTTACTTTCTTGTGCACTTAGAGAAGATTAATGGGAATTCATACTGAGGGGGGAAAACCATAATATTTTATTTTGCTGGCAGCATGCACACACAATAAACATATCTTTTTTAATAAAAATTAATGGTGACTTAAGACATAAATGTTGCAACATTAATAAAAGATGCTACACATAAAATTAGACTTAAATGTGCAGTTTCCCAGCTATTTACAGCACACATTTCAGACCTTACAATGCTTCTAGCAGAGAGTGAAATGGTCTAAAACAGCTGTCAGAGGAAATAAAATAAATATGGTCTCAGTGCAAACAAAACAGCATCCCAAAAATTCCTGACTAAGCTTCTGTGCCACTTCCCTATGAACAGAAAAGGAGTCAGCATGTGGGTCTCAAGCACAAACAAGGTTACTACCAAGCATGGTTACTCAGGGTGCCAGCGCTGTAATGATGCAAACACTAGTAGCTTAAGCAACATGGCAGTGGGTGGATGTCTGAACACGGCACTCTGAGGAAGCTGCACAGCCTATCAGCCTGCTTCAGGGCAGGTTTTACTGTATTACATAGGTCTCAACAGATGTTTGTGAAGCCAATTAAACACTGGCCATGCAGGATGCTGCTGTCTCATCACACTGTTTATTTCAGCGCTTCATCAGTCTTCTCATCACTTGGGTTACCCTAGTATCTGATTCTGATGCAATTTAACTTGGTACTTCTTGTTCTTTCTGTACCAGACTCGAAGACTGTTCCCTTCTTTGCTGCAGCCCTTATGCACAGCAGTAGGTTTCTCTTCCCCTCCTTCCTACCTTGTCTTCTATGAGTCAAACAGTCCCGTTTCCCATAGTGGTTCCTTGTAAGTCATGTTCTTCAGAACTTAGCTGTTGTTTCACTGCTCTCCTTCAGCATCTCTCCAGCTGATCCATTCCTTAGCTCCCATGCAGTGCCTGTAATGGGATGTAGTTCTCCAGCTCAGCCCACACCAGTCCAAAATCAACAAAAAGCTGACTTGATATATCTCACAGGTCTTACTGATGTTTCTGTATCCCAGCATGGTTTGCCTCCTTCTCATCAGTGTAACATTTTTGACTCTTAAGCTTAATGGCAGCCCTAGATCTCCTTTTATACAGTTATTTAACCAATTGTCACCACTGTATTTATTTTGTCGTCTCTTCCATGCTGGATTTTAAGCCCATCCTCTGGTGTGATTTTAGCTGCTCTGAAGAGAGTGTTGTGGCTAAATTTAATATGTTTATTTTCTATTTTGTCATTCTGGTTATTAATGAAAATGCTGAGCAGCACTAGAACTAAGAAGCACCAAGTAAATTCTCCGTGACACATAGCCTGCTAGCCTAACAATGAACCATTTATTACTCTGGATATGGCTTTTCAAACAGCTCTTCACAGAAAATATGTGCATGTTTCCATCGTTAATCATGAGCAACCACAGTAGAAACCTTAGAAAACCAAAATACAGCATAGCTACTGTGTTTTCTTAGGCACACATACTCTCTTACCCTGGGAAGAGAGCAGAATAGCTTACTATGATTTTCTTAACACATGCACATCTTATTTGTCTGATAATACCCCAACAGTGAAAGAAAACTGCAGAATGGATATCAGTGCAAAAGGAAAGGCAGTTGCTTTGCAGAGAGATGTGTGGATGAGCTTCAGGGAGGGGGGTGCCTGAGGGAGGGGGAGAAATAAGAGAAGGGACAAGCAAATATCTTTCTTTCCCTGAGTAAAATCTAGAGTATTTTTGTGCTGATACCACGGTAACTCTAAGGATGCACAGAGAAAAAAGTAGCAACAAATACAGTGTTTATTCTGTTCAGTGATGTGTACCTGTCTTACCCAGTGAAGCAGATGCAGGATGGGAAGACAGTGTGTCACTCACTGGGTCAGACTAAAGAGCCACAATGATCCCTTCTGGCTGTAACTCTGCCAGCTGCAGTGAGCTGCTGCTGTGGATAAAGAGAACAGGATCTGGCTCCTTCCAGATACTGTCAGTTTTGCAGGGCAGACAGGTTATTGGAGCAAAACCAAAGAGGAATTCCCAGTCTAGTGTTCTGGATTACATGTGTCTCTACAGAAAACCTGAGTTGTAATTGTAAATTATAGTTGGCACCTTCTTGCAGTGGGTACCACTGTGATGGAGGGAAATTTCCAGTGACTGCAGTAGGCTTTAGTTCATGTCCTAGTTAAACAGAATTCAGTCACAGGGAGAGGGGAGGTGATGCCCCTATTTTTCTTCCCATACTTTATTTAATGCCATCACTTGTGGTAGTGTACTCCAGTAGCTGCCCTTTGTGCACTTTAAATAATTTAATTCCATTCTTGATTATTTATACCCTTAAATACACAGTGACTTTTATCACAGACCATGCTAATCATTAGTGAGCCATGTGGCCTATTTTTAGCAATGTTAATCTTTCCTCAAAAGTCTCTGCCTTAAGTTCCCTCATCATTCCAGTCACTCTCTGCTGAGTTTCAACTGTTGGCAGGATGTACTACAGCCTTTTATTGTTTTGAAGATCCCTTTTGTGCTTTAATTCCGACTGGCATGAGATAGCACGGAGATGCTGAGTAGTGTGAGTCATGGAAAATGCAGAATTAGGGCTGTGGGATGCATTCCAACATTGACAAGCTTGGGAAGATGCAGGGTGTCGAGGGGATGGGAGATGCTGAGCGGAAAGAGAGTTGTGCTATTTCAAGTGCTTGTAACAAAACCTGAAGTTATAATAACTTACCTTTTTCAGGGCATTGTTCAGAACTGAAAACTGAGACCTGTAGATGATTTTAAATGAAAGGGGTCACTGAGTTCTTGAGACTTCACCGTCACCTTTTGGCTGTGACATTCAATGTGCAATTCCCAGCTGCCTGTGGCAGGGTAAGGTCTGCACAAGTACCACTAAGTCCATCTGCAAGCAGGTGTGGATTCACACTTAAACTTGACAGTTTAGCAGCCTGCAGTGTAAATTCAAATTACAAATTAGACCTCAGAGGAACTGGATAAGCTTCACCGTGAGATTCTTCAGCCTGTTGCTCAAACTGAGAAGCTGTGGCTGCCCCATCCCTGGCAGTGTCCAAGGCCAGGTTGGATGGGGCTTGGAGCAACCTGCTCTAGTGGAAGGTGTCCCTGCTGTGGCAGAGGGTCAGAACTGGATAAGCTTTAAGGTCCTTTCCAACCCAAACCATTCTGGGATTCTATGATCTTGCACAGGCAGGGCAGAGAGAAGTAGCCCTCCTCACCCCTGCCCTCGCTTCATTAAATTAGGATCCATTTAACAAAGAAAACCTGCCACATATTTTCATGTTCCTTTATTGCCAGAAGCAGGAAAACTGTCCATCCTGTAGTGTTACCATGGAGATTAAAAAGCCCATTAACATTATTATTCAGGTTTTTTACGTTATCCGTCAGTCAGAAGCATGGAGCAAGCTATACGAACCTCCCTGACCTAAAATACAGAGCGGACATGTAGTATAGAGAAGCCAAGATACCCATCACCCTGTGCTAGTGCTCATGCTCTCTAAAGAATAACAGCTTTTGCAAGATCTAAATGCTCCTGCTTAGCTCAAACCGGATTTGGAAGGAAGAACCCTAATCTAAGCAGTAAGTAATTTTGTGAGAATCTGCAGCTGGTCCAGAAATGGGTCAAAATGCTGCAATTTGGTCCACTTCTCAAAAGCATGCAGGGAGAAGTAAGTGCTCCCTTCCCTAGATTAGATTCTTACTCTCCCATTGCTTTATACCCTGAGACAGTTCCACTTCGAACTAGAAATAAAGACTGATGTCATTGCTGCCCACTATCTCGAAAAATGACACAGCCAGGAGTTGATCTTCACTTGCATAATTTCACTGATTCCAGCAGGATTTACAGCTCCCAGACCCTGTGCTGAGAAGAGTAAAGCCAGCGCAGTCTGGCTCTTCTTTATTATCCCTCTTAAAGTTTATGTCTTCAAATATGGTCTGGTTATGAGTTAACAATACTGAAAAGATCAATACCAGAGCCTGACTAGAGGAGCTCAAAACATGTTCATAAAAGTTAAATTAGAATCATAAAATGATTATGGGCTCCTAGTTTTTTTCCCTTGACTGTGCTGCCTGATTTGGGTGGCAGTTTGCTGACTGGCAGTTCTCCCCTCCATTGCCCCACTGTATCTTTGTTCAAGACATAGAGGGCTTTTGCAGGGCTGCATGGAGACCCCTTCAGAGCATTTCAGTGGGCTTCAGGTTGTGTTTAAATGCTCCTCAATTTTTACCATTGTTTGTCTGAAGCAGGGCTTCACAGTCGGCTCTCCAAAACCCTCAGAAAAGAGTGAGAAACACAAAGTACATTCTCCATCTTTATTTCAAGAACATTAGAAGCAGTGTTTGTAACACCTTTAATTCCTTGGCTGGATGCTCCAGGCCAGGAAAACTTCTACCCTTTTTCCCATATCTTGCAACACTTGTCACAAAAGAAAAGCAATTTTGCCATGTCCTTTTATTTGTTTGTTCCCTTCTCCTCTTCCCTTGAACTATCCCAGCTTCATCAGGGGGGAATACAAAAATCAAGGTTAAATACATCAGATGGTCTTTTTGTAAGTCAACTCATGTTTCTGTGAATAACCAGATTACAAGACATGCGGATAAATCTGGTCTTAACCTAATGTTAGTGCCCTTAAGGCAATATGTCCCATATGTGCCTTGCTTACTTCTGTGCTTCCTTTCAATAGCTGTGTTTTAACATACTTGTCCTTGCCATAGTATAGACTGGGCATTACCCCTGTTTATCTGATGGCAGGAAGAGACACAGACGAAAAAGAGACAGGGTGGGAGCTGGGGTGCAGCACAGGATGGAGGCACTCCTCAATATCACAGCATCCTTTGACCATGCCATGATGAACTTCTAGTGATTTCAGTGGCAGCCTGCTCTCCTGTGGTGCATGTGTGAATGTGTGTGTGAGCTTCTGCATGCAGGCATATTATGTGAAATATCAAAACGCTTTTGAGAACTGCCTGAAGTAACCTTGCTCTTGCTTCTGACAGAAAAACACTGCTCAGTGATTTACATTCCTTTGTAATCTGATGCAGTGATTAGAAAAAATCTCTTCATTGTAGTTTTTTCCCTTTAACGTAGCAACCAGTGACCCCTGCACTGGATTTGAGAGGGAAATGTCAGCTCTTCATGTGGAAATGAGTCAGCCCATCATATGTAAACATCAGGGGGAGCAGTGAGCACGACAGAAACCTGCACGAGGGGAACATGAAATAGGCTTTAATCTGATCACAAATCTCGCTTCTAGGGAGGAGATCTTCGGGCTGCCAAGTGCCCTAGATGGTAGAGACAAGACCCCAATTATGGATGTGCCGACTCAGGAGGATTAAAGGCAGGAGCTGGCAGATGATGATATTGTGCTATTTTTCTGTTGCTTTATCACTGGAGCCAGCCCTGGCACCCTTTGTTAGCCCTATTTCTTGTCACTGTCAGCCCTCTGCCTTTAAACCACCCCTTCTTCTCCCAGACATTGTTGGTGCATGGAAAGGGACACAGCCAATCTGCTTTCTTGTTTGCTTTTTGCTCCTCTCCACCCAAGCCCTGTTCCAAACTCTCTGAATGGAGCAGAGAGGTGGCAAGCCATGGACCTGGCAGGTCAGGTGGCTGGAATGCACTGTATTCCATAAATCCCATTTGCAAGGTGCCCAGCTACTGGGAAATGGCATCCATTCTAAGTAACTGCAGTGCCAGGGAAAGAGAGAGAAGGGAGCTTAAAAAGGACATTGCAGGAAGGCAGGAATAGCATGGGTGGTCCCAGGTCACTTTTGGGGTAGGAGGACACAAACACTGGTATCAAGTGTGGTCCTGGGATGCATGGTGACAAGGGAGTCAGGCGATCAGATTCCTGGTCACTCACTGAAGGAAGGGGAGTCAAGCAGTGAAGCTGCCTTGTAGGAGAAGGGAGAAAGAAGAATCCCAAGTTGTTCAGAGGGGCAGAATGGCCACTGCTACTCATGGGCAAGGGAACACATTGGGAGCTGTTTGAGGAGGAGGTTTTCAGGTTTCTTTTATGAGATTATGGATCTGCCTTTGGGGAAAGAAGGGGGATAAAGGGATAAAATGTGAAGCATACGGCACTCAGGTACAGAGTTTTATGCTACTGTACATTCAACAGCATGTGCCCTGGGCACATCCATCTGGCCTCTTCATAATACCTGTTGTTCAGCAACTCTCTCGTTCCCAGATAAAATGAAACGAAGCAGCTCCTAGTTCAAAGACTCTGTTTGGAACAAAACCTGTTAGTAGACACCCACAGAGCTCACCTTGCTGCTGCCGCACACAAGGCTATGGGGAGGCTCGCTCTTGCTTTGAACAGTGTCTGCGCATCGCTGGCACAGCAGCACACACCACAGTGGGTGGCTACCTGCAACCTGCCAGTCCAAGTAGATTAATGGTGATTAGTCCTGCAAGCAGACTGCTGCCACAAGCATCTTTGATCTTGGGTCATCTCCCTGAGTGCTGCTCTAGCAATGAGGAAGGGAGTGGAGCTTTATACAGCCACATTTTCCCTGGCTGAGCTCTGTGCTGCAGCTCTCCAGCCTTGCTCGCTCAGGCTGTGATGAGGGAAAATTGCATTTCTCTTCTCTGACCTTTGGATCAGCTTCTTTTCCCTACACCAAGTTTATTGCAGATCAATGACTTTAAGGTGCTGACATAAACACAAATATTACAGCTGGATAGTTGGTAACAGAGACTGTTTATTACAGCAGCATTCCTCAATAATACACAATTATGTTTACACCTATATGGCTTCTTTCAGCTGAGCAGCTCAAAGTTGCAAAGTCTTACAAGCCTTGTGATGTGAGTCTAATGTTATTGATGAAGACAAGAGAGCTCATAGAGAGTGAACATAAGAGCATCAAACCAGCTCCTGCGGCTCTTCTGGCTCAGACTGAAAGTGTGTCTAGCCTAGCATTGTTTCTCCTCTAAGCATGCCAGTAAGAAGCCCTACCTGATACTCCAGGTACCCTGCTCTTCAAACCTGTGGCCAATATGTGGCTGTAAACTTTTTTAAACTGTAGCTGGTTTTTATGATATTAATAACTTTGAATAGGATCTATGGACCTATTCATGCATCTATTAAGATCTGATAGGATCCATGGAGCCACACAGCATCTTAGCATCAACAGGAGTTAATGAGGTATTGCTCATTCAAGCCATGTGGAGGAGAAAGTAGGAAGAAATCCTTCCATTTAACCATCATACCATACTCTTACCTTTAGGAGAAAGGTATAGGGGGACTTCTCAGGTGCTGCCAGACTCCCCAGGAACGCAGTGGTAATGTGGAAAATTAGATCTTTACCTTCAGATCGATCTTTTCTTTTTGTTATGAGAGGAGATCCACAACCTCCAGACATATATGGGAAGGTATTTAAAATGAAAAATGATGAGAGTGGATTTCCAGCAAGTACAAAAGAAGATGTAAAAGCCTTTTGAAACAGCACACTCTGTTCCCAGCTCTGTACTTTACTTGCATTCTCAGCTAGTGTTGCTGGAGAGGGTTGGGTAAATGAAGGTCATTGTAGATACTTGCAGAAGTGTCTGGTGGGTTGCTTTTAAATGAAGGGCTACTTCTCTCATTTCTTTCTGTACTATAGCTGAAGAGATAGACTGCAAAACCCTGGGAAGGCAGCTCAGTATTGCCTAGAAGCATGAGCCGAAAATATTTGAAACCCAATATCCTGCTTTTTGTTGTGTTTATTTTATAACCAGCATTTACAAAGAGCCACAGAGCTCTTTGAAACTCAATTCACTGATGCAAAGAGTGATTAAAAAAACCAAACCAAAGACCAGATGGTTTGGGAATTTAAGAGAGTCTAAAGATTCTCATCCCTTTCATGATGTCAAAGTCATTTCACTACTTGAAAATAATTAGCAACTAATGGACTTGGTTCTCACGGAAACCGTGACTGCACTAGGACATCCCATGCTACTCCTTATGTGGTGTTGTCTCTGCCTCTAGAGATATATCCACCTACTCCAAAGTGTCACTGTCCCTTCCCTGCCTTTTCCATGGGACAGCTGGAAATTTCCTCATATGGTGGCCAAAGTCAAGTTATGGTATGTTGTCTGCTTTGTGCTGATTTCCTACTGTGTGTAGGCTTTTGTTCTTGAGATACTGGGCAAGGAGACAGGGATGCTTGAGAAGTCATTGAGGGACAAGTCAAGCACCACTCTTTCTCTCTCTTAAAAATAATAGTCTTGCCTCTAAGTCTCACTGGGGCAAAAGGTTGCCCAACGCTGGGCCACCCCTCCAGCTCTCGGGTTTAGTGCAGAAACTAGGGTCTGAGTGTCCTCTGAGGTGGTACCCTGTGTCACAGCACAAGTTTCACCCGTACAGGAGAACCTTGCCCTGTTCCCATTTTCTGTGGGTATAACAGAGCAATTGTCCGTCACACAAGGCTCGTCAAAGCTGCCCATTTCACCAAGACTAAATTTGTTTTGCAATGTGAATAAATCATAGAATCATATTGAAAAATGCCAGAATGAGGATTAATTAATCATTTGAAGAGTCCCATCAGCTCTCAGGGCTCTACCATGGGGCTCCCAGAGCATCCTCAGTATATTCTGAAAGGCAGCCAATGAGCAGGATCTGATTCACCGCCCGAATTAATCCATATGAATGGCTGCGGGATGCATTTGAAAGCAGGGCTGAGAACTGGCCTATAAAAAGGCAGCCCAGTTTTTTTGCAGACCCTACTTTGGGAAATGGATGAGGACTTTGCAATCTCCTTCAGCCATAAAAAAACCCTACACATCTCACACTGCTGCTTGCCTATTTTAATTAAACCAATAATTAAATTTTAATGAAATGAAGGGTTTGCTGAAAAAGAGTCGGCAGTGATTGAAGAGTTTTCAGTTGGAGGAGGGAAGTGAAGTGGATCTATCAGACCACTAACAAATTTGGGAGGAAATACATGGACAACTGAGTTCATGTAATGAGCTGAACAAGAAACACTTATGATAATGAAGTTGAGAGGCAGCTTGTTTCATATGGCTCTGCCTGGCTGTGTATATGTTTCCCCACTTCCCCAAGGATAACTCTGTATGCATAAGGTCTTGACTTCTACCTTAGAGGCCAAGTCCTTATCGATGCCAGTACTGTTTCACCAGCAGCCTGAGGGACAGGTCCTGGAATAATCAACACTTGGCTCCACACTGCAGTAAGAAAGGCGGAGACATGAACCTCTGTGGCCACTCTTAATTTGAAGCTGGCCTCTGAGGCAAGTTTTCATTAGGAATGAGTCAAAAACCTCATGATTTCACTGTGCCTGGCTCCAGGACAAGGCAAATTCCCTTACAAGCTTGCTGGGACAAAACAAAAGCTGGCCAAATGCTCCCCAAAGGACAAAAAGGTCAGACGTTCAGTTGAACACTCAGGCATCAGTAATAAGGGCTGCCTGCTTGAAATGCTGACAAATGTGCACCCGGCCACAGCCTCTTTGAGAAAAATTCAACAGCTGAATAGATGACAAGGGTTTCTTCTTCCCATCCCAGACATTTTCACTTTGAGTTTTCCCCTGGTGGCATAGAGGGCACTGTGACCTGTATTCTCCCCTTGCCTCCACCACTGATGCTGTGCAGGTCCTTAGGAGGCTCTTCCTTGGTTTCACAAAGTGTAAGCTGGAAAAAAAATTGCCTGACTCCCCAGGAGGGAATTGTGAGACTTGATGGATTAATATTTACTGCATTTTGTACACGTCAAGAGCTATCGATAGGCACACCAGGGAATGTACCAGGCATAAAAGGATGAGCTGCCACAGCTTGAACAAGAGGACTAGCCTGGGGATTGGCAGCAATTTTGTCGTGGGCATAGCAACCGCCATAGGACTGTGCAGAAGGGGCCTGTAACATACCTGCACCCCTAGGTCATAATATGGATGTATTAAGAGATATGTGAAAATGGCATTGAATGATTATTCTTCTAATAGCTCTTCATTAGTTTCCCTTGGAAACAGAGTTGATACAATCTAGGTTTTTTTCCCTCCACCCTAAGAACTTACAAGCTCATTGGTCTACTTAAAAATGAGTTTTACAGAGAAGCAAAAATCCCAAAGATAATGCAGTTCTTAGGATTTTAGTAAAAATAGGTGGCTTGGTGTAAGCAAGATGTGTGTTATGTTCCACTGATGAGGAAAAGGCTTTTGTTGTAGACCCTGGAGGCTCTGTGGGCCAGGAAAGCGTCATTGCTGCCTCATAAAACAGACATAAGGAGGAATTTTCCTAGGAGGCTCTCTGAACCCAGTTACATTAGACTTAGAGAGCAGGCACTCCAATGGGTTCTGATACATCAGGGTGGGTGGGTGGAGAAAGTCATTCCGTATTGATTGTGAAATACAATTAATAAAGTTCAGTAGCCTGCTGTTGCTGGAAATATCGATTGCATGGGATAAAGTGCTTGCAGACTTATAAGGGGTCACAGCATTTGTTACTATCGTGAAGGTGAAGTTTAGAGGTCTGGTGGTCTAAAATTCTCTTATTTCCTTAGGTGCTTTCCTTTGAGAATGTCCTTCAGGTGTTGCCTTAGCCAAGCCAGTTTACATAGCACTAAATATGAGCTGACAGCACAGCATCACCAGACTCCAGCGATCTGTGTAAGCCAGTACCCTTGCATTTTGCTTTGTCTTTGCTTTTTGTGGCTTTGAGTCTTCTTGCTCATCCAGTTCGGCCCTGTATTGAACTAGAAGATGGCTGATAGTCATTCATTTTTGAAGACTGTGAAGGAAAACAAGGAGAAGGATGGGCACAAACCCAGGCAGGTTCCTAAAACCCCTGTGATCTGGAATCCCTTTTGGAGTTAATTCTTTATGTCACCTATGAGATCCCAGGTTTCCATGTTCTTTTCCACTTGCTAGGCTTCTTAAAATGCTTAACTCACCAGACTGCTCATTTGGGTTGAGCTCTCTCCTTTTTCTTTGTTTCTTACCCTTTCAGAGCCACCTCTCTTTCTGCCACTTTTACATGCTTAGTATTGCTCTGTATGTCAGAAACACTGTGAGACAAACAGAAAAAACAGATATAAGTCAATTTGTTGTGCTAATGAGAAAGCTTTGTATACTGCTGTGTCTAGCTGGCATAAAGTCCATTTCCTTAAACATTCAACAAAACAGTTTCTTCCTTGTCTTGCGCTTCACTCTGTGCTTATACTTTTGCAATGTGGGCACCACGTACTTTTAAAATTAGAATGGAGATGTTTTAAGCAGACAAAACTGATGGTACAAGTGACAAAGAAGAGAAAAACAAGGCTGTCAGGGAAGGAAAAAGAATGGTTTTCTTTTTTAAGCCATCAAAAAGTTTGATATAGTAGTTTATCTGTAGGAAAATAGGGAGGATGTTTTGTCCAGCAGAACTGTTTACTGAGCTGTAAGCATCAGGAGAAGGGGCCTTTGCCTTGTACTGCTGCCTAGGGACATGGTAAAGAGGATTAAAGCATTAATGCTGTTAATTTAGCTATTTTGTTATTATTTCATCCTCCTTCCCTCCTGCTTCCATACATCCTACTGTTGTCCTTCAACACAAAAATGGCATTGTGGGCTATTTGGCTAGAAGTGGGATAGTCAGTCCCCCACTGTGTATGCTCTAATCCACAGCCAGAAGACTCATCAGCCCAGCAAGGGATTGTACCTGCCTGTATCTCACAGATTCACCAGCGTAGCAGGTATTTCCTCTCTCAATGGGCTGGAGCAATTAGTAATACAACAGGTAGTTCTGACTTGGACATACTTGTAGCTTTCAGCAGAAGAGCAAGTATTGTCTACCTGCTGTTTCTGAGGCATTGAACAGTACAACAAGGGGCTCTGCATGGACAAAGTGGGAACGTCCAGGAGCAGTCAAGTGGTTAAGTACATCTTTCTCAAGTTGTGTATGTGTGTTTAACATACGACTGGTATTTCATAGAATAGCAGAATGGTTTGGGTTGGAAAGGACTTGAAAGCTCATCCAGTTCCAACCCCTGCCACGGGCAGAGACACCTTCCACTAGAGCAGATTGCTCCAAGCCCTATCCAATCTGGCCTTGAACACTTCCAGGGATCGTCTCTTCTGATCATCTTCATGGCCCTCCTCTGGACTCCCTCTAAAAGAATCACATCCTTCTTGTGTTGTTACCTCAGAGCTGGACACAGGACTGCATGTGAGGTCTCATGAGAGTGGAGTAGAGGGGGAGAATCCCCTCCCTCAACCTGCTGGTCATGCTCCTTTTCATGTACCCTACCACAGAGTTGGCTTTCTGGGCTGCGAGCGCCCGTGCAAGAGCTTCTCATCAACCAACACCTTAGAGACCTTCTAGGGCTACTCTCAATCCATTCTTCACCCAGCTTATGTTTGTGCTTGAGATTGCTCCAGCCCAAGTGTAGTACCTTACACTTGGCCTCGTTGAACTCCATGGGGTTTGCACTGGCCCACCTCTCAAGCCTGGACCTGACTTCTTAGTCTAAATTTAAACAAGAGGCCCAAGAGCATACATTTCAGAGTATTTGACAACCTGTCAGTGTGTAAGAAACATTCTACTTGACAACTGAACATTTTTATTCTTAAATTAATGGAAAACCAGCGTGGCACTGAGCCAGCATGTTTCTGTTCCTGGTTTCTGAAACAGTCCATGGGTGAATTGATCAACAACTCAAAGTCTCATTTGCCAAAATATTGTACATTGTTATTCCAAAAGCAATCCTAAGCTATTTAAGCCTAGGCTGCAAATGCAGGGAGTGTTTTCAAGCTTAGTTAACATGTTATTGTAGCATGTCTCTTTATTTGATTCTTCTCCCTATAAATGGTGTAGGTTTTAGGGACCTGGAGAAAAAGATGTGAGAGCGCCTATGGGATCATGCCTCTCAGCACTAGTTAGAAAGAACAGTGGTGCAAGGAAATATCCTGGTTCTTATCCTGATATAGCACACCATGTATACACAGTAGCCTTCAAAACATCAGCCCTGTGGTCTTGTATATCTCATATGCTTAGTATATATCATCACAGTGCTGTAACAATGAGACATAGTTAGTCCTCCAAGCAATGGTCCGCAGGCCATGTCATTGCACAGCAACTAAATGAAAGGCAGGATGGATAGGGATGTTTCCAGAGAAACAAAGCTCTGATTAAGCCTGCCCATTCCCCTCCCTGCACCAGCCTCATCTTAAACCACAGTAACACCAGCAGTTTCCAGTGGTCTGTTTCTGACCCAGAAGATGTTATCATCCCATCTGGTGGCTGCAGGAGGCTTGAGTCACTTCCAGCAGGATCAGAAAATCAATTTCGGTGTCATGAATTGCTGTGTTTTCACTTCCATTTTAACCATTTCACTACTGCAGAAGAGTAAATGAATTTGGAGGGGATGACATTATTCAGAGGGGTAAACCTCTACATGGGCATTCACAAATGGAAGAGCATCTCTTCTCTGCAAAATCATCACTTCTCCACATTCACGTACATTAGTTTTGTTTTGGTGGCTATGCTTGAATGAAAAACAATGAAAATGGTTTGTTAGAGGAAAACCGTCCAAATAGAAAAAGCAATATCCCCTTATTAAAATATATACATTTCTTGGCTACACATAATTTTGACAGGAGACTCATTCCTCCATTAAATATAAATGAAACGTGGACAGTTAACTGGGTATTTTACACAGTGATATTTCAATTGCATTTCATAGAACTCAGGCTGGCTTTGGAATGAATAATTTATCCAATTAGGCTTTTTTTCCTGGTTTTTTTCCCCTTCATTTTTAATGGATCCTGGCTCTCCTCTTATCTCTCTTACTGGTTTAGAAATGGAAATAATCCTATTAGAAGCCAGGTGTGCAATATGAGTGCAAAACTGGTATCAATTTTTTTCAGAATAAGGAGGAAAATATCCTCGGGTTAATCACAGGTTTCCAAGCTGATTTGTGCTATCTGGATTTCATTTAATGCTAATGTCCCAAAATTGAATGAGTTTGGCAGTCTGTTGGTATAGGTTCTAGGCAGGAAGTGTGAAGCTTGGCTGTGGCTGGTAGCTTTATTCTGGTGCTGCATTTGCTGTGTTTGAGTCTTCTTTGGGCTTAATTTTGCTATAGCTTGTAAATTACTTTGAAATGTGATTCAGTGAGGGTTCAGATGGGTAAGAGCGGGCTGAATTCTCCTTTGAAGATGATGGAATCGGTGGAACTGTGAAAACAACACAGATTTTATATAAATGCCTTAAATTCTTGTATGGGCTTCTCATTTTTAATTTACAAATCAGTGACCCTGTGGTTGCTAAGTACATGGCAGAGGAATTTTGTCTTCCTCTCATCATGTCAGTCACAAAGAGCATTTCCAGCTTATGTCATCCAGGGTCATTTTTTACCTTATATCATTCTAATGCTTCTGGATGAAGACTTGCAAATGTTATAGCTACACAACATCTCCATGAGGAAAACTGCAGAATTTCACAGGTAGGGAAAACACTGTGTAGACACAGGAATAAGTTCCTGTGGTTAACATATTACTTAGTGTCTGCTGATCCATGGTAATGGTTTCTGCATATGCTCATAAAATGCGAAATAATTGGAGTGCTCTTTTAATGCAGGTAAAATGATCCTGAATTATCTTCCCTTTGCTATGGGCTAAAAGTATGTACACATATTTACTGAAGATCAGATGACATCTTTAACTTGTTTGTGTGTCTGAGCCCTGGAGCACAAGGAAAGAAAATTACTGGTCTGAGCTTGTGCAGCATCTGCAGAGAGCCCAGAGGTCCTGCCTTTGAGCTTCTGATCCCCTCTGTCCTCCCCACAAGAGCATTAACTTCAGCACTAGCAGAAAGCTGGAGTCATGAGTTTAATCTTCATTTTATTTAAGGACTGGATAAACCTAAGGGCACAGGGGAAACAACAACAACATCAATATAAACTAACAAGATAATCTCCATCTTCAAACTGGGTTGGCAGAGTAATATGAATGGAAAGGGAGAATCTGTATGCTTTACTTCTGGCGTTTATCTCTGTTCAGATTTCCTAATTTATCCAGCCTCTCTGTGCTGAGGTGGGGGACCTCTTGTTCTTAGAAACTAATAACAAAATTGGAAATTCAGCAAAACCTGGAAGAAATGGTTTTGGAATGATGAATAATTAGAAACCTCTGAGATTTATAGCTCAGAATTTGGTTTCAAAGAGGCTTTGCTATACATCATACACTAATTCAAACATCGTTGTCACTTTTGGGGTCTTTCATTAGCATGTTATTTGTTGATCACTCTTCTCATTGTATCTTGTTTTCAAATCAAATGCAGGTTCCAGAGCCTTGTGTTATACAACGCTTTCTTGTTCTCTCTGAGCTCAATCAAGCTAACTATCTCAAAGTGTTAAAGAAATAAGAGGTTTTCTCCCCCAAGCTTTGCCATTGGTGTTCCTTTCCCCTTGGGCCGGCATATTTGCAGTGAAAGTTTTGCAATTGTTTCTAAAAGATCTTTACATGGAGAGGAAGAACCACATAATTGGGTGTGGTAAAGGGCTTACAGAAGACAGAGGCCAATGGTGTGTTTTAAGTAGGGCAAAAAGCAAAATACTCATCTAACATCGTATGATATAAGAGGGAGAGGTGATCACCATGTGACATTTATGATCCGTTGCAGTGCAAGAGGGCCGGGGGATCAGTTTGTGTGCTGTGGAAGGGGGGAGATGCAGGGCAGCCATTGCCTCCTTGCATCCATTAGTTCTCACTTGTCTTCTGAAAATCCACGCAGTGGGAATCAGTAGTTCCACACAGCTGTAGTGACAGGAACAATTGTCACAAGAAAGAAAATGAAGCAACAAAGTGGAAGAGCTCCTTTAACCAGCTTGTAATTAGCTCTGAAGTAATTTTCTGTCAATGTACTAATTTGCAAAAGACACAGTGTGTTAGCACTGCTCATGTCTCCTACCCAGAACATCTGAGGACACTGTGCCTGCATTCCCTTGCTTCTCTCCCCTCCTTGTATATTGTATATTATTAGGTTTTATTGCTATTTATTGCTCAGGTGAAAGAAACTCCAAGTCTGTATTGGGTTTGCATGGCAAGGTTTTGGTAGCAGGGGTGGCCTCTGTGAGTAGCTATTAGAAGCTTCTTCCACGTCTGATGAAGCCAAAATCAGCTGGCTCTAAGATGGACCTGCTGCTGGAGCAGGGAAAGAGTGTGAGGAATCCTTTCCCTGCAGAGGAAGGAGGCAACGTGTGATGAACTGACCACAACCCACATTCTTCATCCCCTGTACTGCTGGAGGTGAAGAGGTAGAGAAAATCAGGAGTAAAGTTAAGCCTGAGAAGAAGGGAAGGAGTAAGGGGAAGGTGTTTTAAGATCTGGTTTTATTTCTTATATCCTTCTCTGATTCAGTTGGTAATAAATTCAACTAATTTCCCCAAGTTGGGTCTGGTTTGCCTGTGATGGTAATTGGTGACTGATTTCTCCCTGTTCTTAACTCAACCCATTTTAATAGCCATAAGAACTCGCCCAAATAGAACAGGAGCTCTCTATCTAAAATATGGTATTTCATGGAGTGTGGCAGATTATTAATTTTTTTTAAATTGAAATCAAACATTTTTTTAAGAAAACTAAATCCTCTAAACCCAAATATACATAGGAAAGGAGTTCATATACCTTCCCTTCTTATTTCGCCTGCTCAGCTGCAGAATGTCTCATCTGTCAATCAGTGGTCCTCATGGCATAGTCTCTGAAAGGACTGATGTGTCTCCATAGCTATGGCAAAGATATTTCAATCTGGTTTATTTTATAACTTGGTACTGACATCCTGGGGCCCTGCTGGCACACACAGAAACCAAGGAGTGTCATGCTGTGCCACTTGTTCACACATTGCTGGGTTGAGCTGGGGAGGATTTGTCCTACCATTTGCCTAAATACTCAGTCAATGAAGGTTCTGCAGGGTATAATGATCTTCACCTGAAACCAGTTCTTGGCCAAACTGGAGTGTTCTATTGTTCATTTAGCTGCTGCTTAGGAGATTAAGGTTTTTTCTCCAGTCTGTTACTGTTTCATTGACATCAGCAACGAAAAGCGTGTACACATTGCCTGTGTCTCTGTGTGCTACTGAGCTCTGTCAGCATCTGCCTTGTGCCCAGAGACCAAAGTTCGTGTTGCTGCTTCAAAAGTCCTTAATTAGTCATTCAAATGGGACTAAAAAGACCTACCTCTGGATAAAGTACTCATTTTAGAGGTAAAAAAAATTAATGTCCCCAAATTAGAAAGATAAGATCTAAGCTTTGTCTTTTGCATATCAAGTAATTTTCTCCGCTGTCAGCCTTTAAACCACCCTGGAGTGATGTCTCTTGGATCAAAAATGCTCTTCTGGTGTCAGGAAAACTGAAGTGAAATCGCTGCATCCTTAAAAAAGTGTTTGTGTTGGATTAATTCACATTTTCATATTGAAAATATTTTGCTGGAAAACTCTCATCTAACCCACTACTCAACTTCTATACCTGCTCCTCCTTGTTTACCAAGTCCTTTGATATCATTCAGCTGAAGCTAAAAGTGGACTCTGTGCCCTCCTAGGAATTTGAGCTATAACTACAACTGTACTACACGTGTCTTGCGGACCAGGGTGTAAACTAGGCTCTGTTACACTATGCTTGTATTCAGAGACAGGCAGATGTGAATCACTGCAGTGGCCTTTGGAGTAAACTCTCCCCCAAACTTGTGGAGGTGGCTTTCCCCCCTGGCCTTTCCTGTGCAGCCATGGGATGCCCCTCTGAGGGTTATCCCTGCCCAGTGAGCACTGTCTATGGACACAGCGGCTGCCACTCAAGAGAACCATCGGGGATGGAAGCCGAGAGCCCTCCTTGAGGCCGGGTGAAGCCTCTCCACCTGTCCCCCATGCCGGGTGTATCTTCCGTTCGTTGTCAGCGCTCGTTAAGACCGAGGGCATCTCCCTGTGCTCTGCCTTCTCCGGGTCTCCAATTTCACTGGAGCGGAGTCAAACGGAGATGAGTCCACGCAGGGTCTGGAACGGATCAGCAGGTCAGCTGGGAATGCCTGTCAGGCAGCCAGCCTGCTCCCTCCCTTCTCCCTGGCTTTCTTTGAGGTTTGTAGCTCTTCTGCTTTCTTGTTGCTATTGCCACCCTCTCCACACTCCCCCTGCCACACACCAAACACCCAGACCTTTCCTGAGCACTTTACTTAATCCCTGGGATTCTTTATATAGGGATTAATCTTCTCGTCACAGTGGGAGAGCTCGGAGGGAGGGGGTACATTTATCTCTCCTGCTGAGGTCTAGAGTTGCATTGCTGTGATTATTGGTGGTAGCAGTGTGCATGTGTCTGGGGATCTGTGTTTAGCTTCTTCGTTTCTTAAACGGCGCAGGGGCAGCAGCAAGGCAAGTTGGCAGCTTTGCTTTCTCGCTGCATTGTGTCTGCTGCTAGAAACAGGGAGTGTGAGTGGGCAGCAGCATGGCAGAACAAGAAGCCAGTGGCTTGCAAGTCCTTCTCTCCACCCTCCAGGTAAGAACAGCTTGAACTAATGAGAGAGATGCTTGGGCTTGTTTTCCTCTTTAATTCACCAGCAGTGACTTGTTGGGCTGAGGCTGTTCATACAAGCTCCACGCTGGCTTGTCTCTAAACGCATCTGAACGCAGGAGTCCTGACCTGCACCTCCACCCTAAAAAGCCTTTATGAGACAAAGTTTCACTATTCAGAGGTGAATGCTGGCAATTACTGCTATGCATCAATCACCGATGAGGGCAGAGGCTCGGCTCCCCACATCTCGCTGCGTGCAGAGGGGGAGCAAGGGAGGTGTGAGGAATAGGCTGCTTTGCAATGAATGGGACCTGACAGCGCTGTCAGTCTGTAAGGAGGCAAGACCTGTGCATGCCACTACTCTGAGGGCTGAGGGGGGCGAGTAAACAGATCTGCCTGGAAGCAGCAAGTTCTTCCCTGTCAAATTGACTTCACCAGGACCCTAAAGCACTCATGGAGAAGTGACAAAAACTCTTGACGTTCAGATGAATGAGGCACTGGGTGTGCTCAGTGAATGCTCCTGAGGAGCAGAGGGAAGTGTTACAGTTCAGGATCATACCTGCTGGACAACCTCAGCTGCGGGATGATGGAGAGGTATCCCTTCCTCTGCCTGTAGGTGATCCCCATGGTTCTGCTTTACCCTAGCATGGATGCGCTACTCCTGGTTTTGCAGGGTAAGATGTCTAAGTTGAGGCATGAGCTACCCTAAGAAATGGCATGTGTGTTTTGGGAAGGAACCTATGCTTTCATAAGCCATCATTTTGTCATGAGGGGTGAGCAAGGGTTGTTTTGCCAAAACAAGCTGCTTGCGTAAAAAGCAGTTTTTAAACGGTTATGACAAAATGGTTGTCTGCTCTGTTCAGAGCCCCATGACAGCAGCATCCGCTTACTGCAATGTGTGCTGGTGAAACCTCACACATTACGGGAGCAGAAAATGAGGGATAGCATGTGTAAACCAGACTTACCCATCTGGATCAGCCCAAAGATCCATATCCTTCAGCCTCATGTCTCGGAAGGTCACTGTGACCAGCCACAAGTGTGTAGAGGAGGTTATAAACCCCCATGATATGCAATTGGCTTCACAACTATGGTTGTGGGGCTGATCAGTCTTGGCATTTGGATCCAAGCTTATATAACTGTCAACAACTTCCATTTCTTATACTACTGTGAAACTCTGCTTTGCCCTCTATGGCACCCTATAGCAGTGAGCTCTGCAGGTAAATGGACACACTGAAGGAAATTGTCCTACTGTCCTTTTATTTGCAGGCAGTGTAACTTGCTTGCCCCATGTTCTTACAGCTTATTTAATGCATATTTTGTACTAGATCACATTTTTGCTGTATTGAAGTTACAGTTCTTTCCCTATTACTTTGGCCAATTGAATGCTGAGCATACATCTCCCCTTTTTTTTCTTATGCTCTAACATTAACTGTCCTGCTTCTCTCCGAATAATCTGGAACAGAACTGGACAAGGCCCAGGATTAAATTGGAAACTGTAGTTTAAGATCACGTATGTGATTCATTGACAAAGCTACATGGGGGGCTAGACTAGAAATAGGAAGGCCGCAGGTGAAATAGGCGATGGTATTGGTAAATCACAAGGTAGAACAGCATTCAACCCTGGTATTACAGATCTAACCTTGGTATGATACCCTTGTTTCCAAAAGTCCTGTATTCACTTAGAGGAGAGCAAAAGGCTTTCTTGTTGTATTTTCAATTGGATGCAGAGATCTGAGTGCTAGAGGACAGAATGTAGGTGGTTGATGACAATAACAACACCCGTATGACCTGATTCACATCCTTCTCCTACCTCCAGCCAAAGCATTACCACCCTGACTCTGTAACATCATCACCTATCTCTGCTACAAAAATCAGGTGACAAAATCACCTTTACTTGGCACAGTTGGAAAGCACTGGCCTGGGAAATAATGCTTGTGTTGATGTTTGCTTTTGCTGATACCATCTCTCCACACTTTGTTATTTTCTGTAGCAGCTGTCCAAAACATGGCCGTTTTGTTTTTCTGTCCTGCTGGACTATCAGTGCTGGTTCATAATCTTTTATTGGGCATGAAGAACATACCTGCTGCATACGGCAAGCTATTCTGCAGGGTATTACTGTGCATTTTTCATTTCTGTTAGCATATAATACTGCTTTGTATACAGAAAGCTTTCAGGTGGACATTGAAGGAACATTTAGCCATGAAGCCAGTCTTTATGAACCTAAGAGTTAAAACATCCTTTCTCCTTCAGTCACTCACATGGGGCTAAATTTCTTCCTCCCTTTCAAGCACTGACACAGATTATTATCCTTAGTTGGATGAACATCCCCACCTGTGATAGTGTCTATTGCCTTCAGCCAAGAGGGTGCCTATCCCATCTCCCCCTAGCATAGACTCTTTTACTCCTAGTCTCACAGCCTGGCTTTGCTAAGGGCAGTGTCAAGCAGAACAAAACTGGAACACTGTGGACTTCATAACTGAACTCCTGCTCTAGTCCCAGAACAGAAACACATTTAGTGTCTGAGATCTTCAACACTGTTCCCAGTGCAATATAGGAGCGTGATCCTCCAAAGACAGCTCAAAAGTGCAGCGTGTTACAGATGTTCAGAAAAGTGACAAGGTGAAAGGCAAAAACCTGCTTTCAGAGTGCAGCTGCATTTTGTTACCAAAGTGTCACTGCGGGCAAGACGTGACATTTCAGATCTCTAGGTAAAAAGTGCTTCATCGCTTACAAGGTGCAGCTTTAAAATGTGAATTTCAGATGTAAGAAAAGCCTCTCGTTGTCTCACAGGGTTTGCGTCGGTGTGGAAGAGCTGAGCCTTTAGGAGAGTTTACTGTAGCCTGTTGTTTTGCTTCTAACCCTGTCACCTTTCTTTGCTCTCTTTTCTTGACTCTCCCACTTCAATGTGCTCCTACATTATCACTGCCCATCTGTCTGGCTTGGATGGTGCCACCCAGTTCTGTTCCAGCCTCTTACTGCATAACATCAGCTTCCTCACCTCGCATCCAGCTCTGCTGTCTTTTGTACACGGGCACTGCAGTATCTAGACCAAGGCTGGGCTAGTCAGTAGCTCTCACCCTGTTCCTTGGCCACAGTGTGGCAAACGCAAAGATCTTCCCCATGTATGGGTCTTGATCAGTGAGAAAAGGCTGACATTCCATTTTAGAGGCAGCCTCCTAATGCAAAATCCCAGAGAGATTTGGGATTAGGTCTCTTGTTTATTTTAATGCCAGGAGGAGGTATCTGGGTGTTAGTTAAAAGCAGCTGCTAGTTGCTAAGAACAACAGAAAACTGAAGCCAGTGTCTTTCACTGTGTCCCAGACTAATGAATCCCTTTAGACTGTAGAGCATCCTAGTTCCTCCTCCTGCTTGTCCTGGCCCTCGTCTCATTTCACCCTCTAACCACCTAGCTAAATAAGAAGCATTTTGATTCTTTCCCTGCTTTCTTCCTCATTTGCGAGGCGCAGACAGGAGCCTGCCTTGGTTACCCCTGAGAACATCTCCTTATTCCATGGCAGCATCTATCGTGTCGCTTGAGGACTCCCAGATTTCCTGTTGGCTCTCAGCATGGTTTTCACATGCTTCCTGAAGCCACAGTCCCCGTTCACATATCCTGCAAAGCTGGCAACCCCTGGGGCCGTTGGCAGATCTTTGGCTCAAACTGTGTCCTCCTGTGTTGGACACATAGTGTGCACATGTTCCCAAACGCTATGCTTTGAAAGGAAAGAGGCGAAAATCTTATGTATCAATGGAGGATGTTGGTTGTGTAAAGGGATTTCTCTCTGAATGGCTGTAGTACCCAGCAGGGAACAGATAGGAGATCCAGTGTTTGCTAACTTGAACCTCTGTTCCTTTGCGCTGCTTCTTTTGAGTTGTTTTGCTGGCTGGCTGACAAGGTAGTTCTATTGTTATCCTAAAGACAAGTGGGAAGATATCTATGCTGCTCCAGTGAGAATGAATATAAACATATTCTGCAAAATGCCTTTGTCTCCTCTGCATCCCTGTACTTGTTCTGTCAGCAGAGCTGCTGAGATTCCTGGCACTGAGCAAAATAGGTGCAAAAAATCTCAGGAATTGCTCAGCCGCAGTGTGCCCACTGGTTTCGACTGGGAGTGGAAGTGCTGGAAGTTTGGAACTGCAGTTTTGGGAGGCAGCTTGGCAGGCAGAACTTAGTGGAATAGCCTTAGAGGGAGCAAAAATCAACACAAAACCAGATGGCCATTTTTATGTGGTTCATTAACTGAGTTTTACTGAGATTGTTGTACCCAAGGTGAACAGCAGCGGACTTAGTGTCCTGTTGCTGACAAATACTATTCTAGCTTTGGAGCTGCAGAAGTAGTGCAGTCAGGGCAGCGAGGCACTTGGATTTAGAGTTCAAGGGGAAAATCCTTCATGGGGAAACACTGGGAGCTCCAGCGGCTCTTTCGTGTCTCTGCTGCCAAAGCCACTTATGCTGCATGAGCTTGTTTTCTGCTTTAACTGCGGAAGAAAAAGAGTAATGCTCTGCAAACAATCCTGTAGAGGTAATGCAGGCCCCCACCACACCTTGTTTCTCCACCTCAACTGTCATCTTCTCCCTGTCCAAAGAAAACCTAAAGGTAACCCAGAACCTTTCCTTGCAATCCTTGGCTCACCACCACGGGGCACTACTAAACATGAAAGAAGTAGGCTAGCATGCATGCATTAACCCTGAATTCCTGCCAGGCCGCAGAAGAAATAGTGAGGTTTGGCACTCTTGTGAATCAGTGCAGAACACTAAAAGCCCTCAGAGGAAGCTGAAGCACGTCTTGGATGCTGCTGAAACCCTTCCATCAGCTGAGCTGGGACCAAGATTTCACTCTGTGTCCCCGGGCTGGCTGCAGCTGTTTCTCTGAGCACAATGCCAGCTCCTCTGAAAATGCCTCCCATTGGGTTATGCAGAATTTGCTGCAACTGAATTAATGAGAATTCAGGACCTCAGGGTGCAAAACGTACCCGGAGACTGATTGGAGTGGCAGCAGCTATGGCCAGGCTGAGCAATAGAGTGTTGCAATCTGGGTCTCAGCAGAACAGGAAAGTGGGCTTCAGCCTGCCTTCTGCTGCCTTGCTTAGGATGGCTTGTGCTCTGAGGACAAATGAGGTTGTCATGAATGTTCCTGGAGACCTCTTCCTCCCGTCTTGCAGAAATGCAAATGTGACAGGATGGCCATGTTGCCAAATCAGTTGAATGCAGGTCTGGAGAAATGGATTATAACCTTCTGCATCTGCGTTATTAATGTGTAAAATGGATCATAATCCCTCCGTGCCTCACATCAGTGCTAGAGAAATCAGGCAATGAACAGTGGGAAAAGAATTAGCTGAAGTTCTGGTGACAACACAATAAAAACCTGGAGGAGTAAATGAATAATTAGTTTTCAGTGTAGGGCTGGGTTCTGCACAATAAATAATGCACAGAACCACATGCTAAATGATGAGGACACAAAGCTATAAGGGCTGGTTTTCCTGGCAGCAGGCATTGCGCATCCTGGAGCAGAGGTTTTGTGAACTAAAACAAGTTATCATGAAATTAAAAAATGCAGTTACTCCAGGGGAGCAAATGAAACATCATGAATGCTTTAACACTGCTGCTTCTTGGCTGCCGAGGGCCTGAGTTTGTACTCATGGCCAGGCTGGTTAACTTGGGCTATTTGAATGTAATATAATGGCACATTATACTGCATCAAACAGCTTTATGCTGTGTATTTGTGTATAACTGCTGCGTTGTAGACACAAACGCACATTAAAATACATAATGTAACGAGGTATATGCATTTTTTTTTTAATGCTTGTCTTTCACATACAGTAAAAAAATATACTCAAATGCATCTGCTTATCTAGCTGTAAGTCAAGAATAATTATTAGTGGTTATCTAGCTCTCATAGGGGTTTTTGTGTGCCTATAGATTTATTTATATATTATATTAGGATTTTAATGTCAATGGAAAATTTCCACCCTCTCCTTTTCTCCTGCTTCAATAATTTCCCTCTGTGAAATACGTGAAGAGATGTTCTCATACAGACAGGTGTTTTCTTGAATAGATCTTGCGTGTATTTCTTAGTATAACATAATCGTATTTTCAGTGTATTATGCTGCATTTTGTTGTGGTGGCTCTGAAATCTTTTCAACATGTTTTTCTGTCCAATACATTGGTCCAGTCCTTTTGGCTTTATATACAATGGGGAAAAAATGTCTGTGGTAGAAAACATGATCATGAACATCTTTGAATCAGAGTTTATTTTGTTACATTTAGCAAAAATCACAGAAGAAAGTTACTTGTATTGAAAAATGTATGGGCTGATAATGGTTAACTTTGGCAATGTCTACTGACACCAGCAGAGAGTTTACTGATGTGTGTTAACAGGAAGAAAAGCATTTCATACATGTACCAGGAATTTAAGACATGGGGAGGGGTTTTTTTTTGTCACTTGGTCTGGGATTGCAGTGTTGAAAATTGCTCCTGGAGTTGCTGCTATCGTAGGGATGCTTCCTTTGTGCGATCATTCCTGTTTGTGCCAGGCTAGATAACACAGCATGTATCATCGCTCTTCCTGCAATGACATTTGGAGTGGATTTATACCTCTGGAAGTGCAGGTAAAAGCCCCTTCTCCTGCAGGAGAAGTCAGTGGGAAGTGTAGAAGCAAGGCAGTGTTTGCTAGTATCTCCTCATGGAACGAGCTACGCTCCTAGGGAGACGTGGCCTTTTCTGTGTATGTTAGGGTTGATGTACACACACCTGAGAACCTCACCCTTTGAATATCCTAAATCCATAGACATACCATGTGCCCACATATGTCGTTGGGCTCTGCCAGACTCCAGCCTCGTGACTATGTTCTTCTCACCACATCAGGATAGAAAATAATTCCCTCTTGCCCTTCCCTGTTCTTTTAATAAGCACTTGTCTCACAGATAGTCTATTTGCACCTGTTTGCCTACAGGGCCCAATGGGCCATAGGATAAAGGTGCTGATCCATTAGCTGGGGCCATTCTGCATGCCGGCTTTGCTGCTCATCTCCTCAGGAAAGGATGAGGAGCTGTTGTTCTTGGGCAAAGCAGGCTGATTTCAGTCCTCAGGGAATTGTGAGGCCAGAGTGTGCCTGGGAATGGATGAGACGTGCCTTGCAAGGGAGCTACAACCTTCTCCCAAGGAAACTAGGAGCAATACAAAGCAATCTCACCAGACAGCTTCTCTTCTCCCCAGTGACAAAACCAAGCTTGCTGCAGGAGGTGAGGAATGAGCATTAGTTGGGAGCCATACAGTGTGTTCTCATACAGGTGAATTATCCAGTTCAGTTGACATACTGATGGTGGGTCATCAGTGCCTGCAATCTTGGAAGCTATGAGTGCACCAGAAATCATTACTCTGCTGCTGTTTCAGAAGAGATGGCTTAATTTCAGAAAAGGCAGCTTAATTAAAGATGACTTTGAGGCAAGAACATCAATCCAAACCACCCTCAATACTTGCAGACATTTTTTGTTATAACTTAAAAAAATACATATAATTCCTGTTTTTTTCTGATTGTTTCATCTTTGTGAGAAGTTGACCTAAATACAGTCCAGGTGCATTCTTTGGGTGAAGATTCAAATCTCCAAGAACTGGATAATCTTCTGCATTTTCATAAAGGGAAAACAATTTATCTTAGTACAGTTTGGGAAAGGAAAGTCAATGTGATGAAGAATGCCCCTTAAACTAAGGGAAATCCAGTCATTCTCCTCCACAGGTCAATGGAGACACACCATATTCATTTCCATACTTAGTATTTCCTTTTGATCTGCTGCACTATTACAGCCTTTTACTGAGTAGAGATTTACCATATTATAAAGAAATCAAGGTCTCAGAAATCAAGATTTGTCACTGATTTCAGAAGATGTCTTCTAGAGAGGACAGGGATAACATAAGAGAGATACTTCTGGCCACAGGCACTACTAAGCTACAAAAAAAGAGAATTAATGTTTTAGACTGGCTATTGATTGATTGGTTAACATCTGCTTGACATGAAATTCCATGAGCAAAGCTAAACCTTCTTTACTTAAGGGGTTTAGAGAACAAGGTTGGTTTTTTTCTCTCCTCATGGTCTGTTCTCCTGGAAGAACACAGCCCTATTTATAAAAGGTGCTGTAGGTTGAGGTGGAATTGATCAGAATGGCAAAGCTTTCATGATGATTCTCATTAGAAAATTGAGTAATTCAGGCACAGAAGTCTTTTGGGAGAAACAACTACTCTACCAAAGAAATCTGGGCTTTTTCCCCCCTTTCAACAAGTGATGCTTTGAAACTGGAAAGTGTATTATTCTGACACTAGAGCCATGGAAGCACCTCAGCATTGTGTTTTGCTGCAATCAACTTCTGTGGAGCCTTTTATGCACATTAATTTTTGGCGTAATTTACAGGCAGAGGCTTCCCACTGGGTCCAATGGGAATTTGATCCCTGTAGTAAACAGAGACAGACTCTTCTCCCCTGGGCCCATCTGCTCTGCTGTACTCTCTACTACCTATTCCCTTCCTTTCAAATGGGAGAATGATGGTGTATTGATGGCTAAAGCAGGAGTCCTGGGCTTTATTTCAGGACTGTTACAAGCTCCATAAAACTCATTTAATGTCTGTGCCTCCAGATTTATCCATTTTGTCCGTAAATGGGGATATATCTCATCTGTCAAGTTAAGGCAAAAGGAGTCTTAGTCTACCTTGTTTCCCATATGAAAGAGTAGTATAACTTAGTCAATGAGCAAATGACGCTAATGCAGGCTGGGTGAAATCCGTGCAATGCCTGTTGTCCTCTGCCGTCCTCTGTTTTCCTATGGGATCTTGCTGAAAGGCCCAAGTAGCGGATTTACAGTGAAGATAAAGTTGGTCCTCCATTTTATTCAGGATTAACCTGGCAAGCAAGGAACATGGCAGGGAGGGAAAGAGATCCTTCCATAAGCAGTTTGCTTGGCATGGTGAATGCCCACCTGTCTGCACGGCAAAGAGGGGAGGAGGGAGAATGGCCCACCTGACCTTTCCCTATGATTAAAATGCTGATCTGATGAAGTCAGAGGAACAAACTGAACTACCTCTCTCGACCCCCATTTTTCCAGGAATAAACCAGTGCCATCCACATGGAGGCAGTTTCTGGAGAGGCCAAGGGAAAGCAACATTAGCGCCCTGATTTATCCGGCCTCCTCTTGGGAAAACTTCTTGCTTTTGTGAGGTCTCTTGCCCTGTGCTAAAGTTCTGCAAGTGAGGAGAGAACTAGATATGAAAAATGAGATCCAGAATGTGTGCCTGGTTCTGGTTTTCTTTGCCAATCTCACTTCCAATAAAGCTAAGGTCATTTGATCTCCCCATAATGCACAGAGATTTCAAGGGACAGCTGGAAGCAGAGATGTGTTAAAACAACTTGCCCTCTGAGATGAAAACCATGTTTATGAGCGGTTTGTTTCCAAAGCTCCTGCAGCAGTGGCTGTATCTTCCTGTCTGCAGGCTCTGGAGGGATTTGTCTAAAAGGTGGTTGTCTGAGTGGATGGCTCATTGAACAGCTGGAAATCTTCCTAGCTGGGCTCCCTGCTGTGTCCTAATGAAGCCTGTAGAACACTGCTACACCAGCAGGTCTCCTTGAGAACATGCTTAAAATAAATAGGACGCAACACCTGCTTTTTGGTTGTCTCTCCATGCTGGCAGTGGACGCATAGATCAGTTCTCTTACTGGGTACTCACTGAAGAATTCACCTTTGTCTCAGAGATCAGCCTACCATGACGTGACAACTGCATTTGCTCAGATCTCAGTGAGGCAAGTGTGGGTCTATGGAGGTCCCTTCTGTTGCTATGCCAGCAGCAGCAACATGGCTCCTGCCAAAGGTCCCCTCTTTTTACAAGAGTCCTATGCCATCACATGCTCAGCCCATTCCTGCGTGCCTCAGGGGAGAGAGCTCGTGGAATCTGGTGTAGAGAAGGGCATATCAGCGGACACTGTGCTTCTTGCCTCCTGGGTCAGGATGTGCTGGGTCAATGTTGCCCCTCAGATGCTGCAGCTCCACTGCAGAAGAACCAGGGAAAGACACTGGTGGGAGTAAGAAATCTCACTCATCTCTCGCTTCACAATACCCCTGATCTTCATTAACCTGGATACTCAGGAGCCTCTGAGAGGACAGTGAACTTGTATTTTAAACCTTAACTCATGTCACATTTTCCTGGAGCACGACCACAGCTGTGGGCTCATTCACTGCCTTTTAGCTTGACTGACCAGCACTTAGCTTGCAAGTGCTTCTGAGCTACTGAACTGCAGTAACAAGGGCTGAAAAAAGCCCCAAACAGATCTTCCTTTAACATTAAGGCATTGGCTTGCTGCTATGGGATGTCTTGCACAGGGTGGAGACTAAAGATAGAAAAAAGCTTTGTTACCTTCTGGATAGAAAATGACACTCCCCTGTCATACCTTTAAAACTTCGGCAGCTTTCTTCAGAGAATTGAGGGCTTTTAAGCGATTGCTGTTTAAATCTAGACAGATGGGTCTCAGCAATGCAGCTAACCAGATGTTCTGCTTTACATTACTAGTAATAATACTTCAAGTCATTAGAATTTCGAAGCAGAGTTTGTTATTCATCATGGATGCCGAGTTTCATTTGTGGTTTGATTTTTCACTTAGACTGGATAAGAAAAATAGGTTCATCATTTTCACTTTCAAGTTCTATCTTTTAAGAAAATAAGCTGCTACTAACAATTGTTATTAGCTCTTTGTCTCCACTACTCATACCTCAATCGTCATTATTAAACATTGATTGATTAAAGGCATTTTCATTGCTGTTCCAGAAAGCACTTTTGCAAATGAGGTGGATTGACATGTAAGGGAAGTAGTCTTGGCAAGAGAAAGGTCTGGTATATTTCTAACCAGAACGTACTTCATAGTGATCTTTTTTTTCAGCTTGTACAAGTCGATGTCAGACTAATGCGGAGCAAATGAGTGTTAGCACTGGAATATAGAGAGAAGACCAGACTGAACACAGCATCATCCTAGGCAAGTGCCAGGGCAGATTGAGATTAGATATGCAGACCTGTGACTTTCTCATGCCTAGCGCAAGCAGAAACACTCTAGAGAAGGCAAGAATAGCAGCATCTTCATTGTGGCTATTTATTTCCATACGTGCATACTCACATTTACTACAGTATTCAAATTCTCTGGTTTTATTAAACAGTACATCTGGAAGTAAACAGTACACTGGAAAAAACAGCGAGTCTGGAAGTCAGGGATCTTCCAGACTCACTTGTACTCTGAGAAATGCCATTGCTTGAAAAGAACTTGGTCAATTCTGAAATGTGCTGCTTCTTTGAACGACAGGGCGTTCTCCGGATTGACACCCATAAAGTCTCACAAAGAAAGGCAGTCACACATTTCATGCTGCTCTTTTGTCCTTAGTAGTGGAAAAGAAAACTACAGCTGAATGGAAAAAAGAGATCCTTCCCTATTAAGTCTGGGTGGCAGTTATGTTAAGTAGCTGTAACAGAGTGGCATTTGAACAAAACATTAATAATTCTAAACAGTTCAGTAACAGCTAAAGTAATATAAAATACAGCAATAAGAAAGGGCAATAAACAGTAGGTGCTAACATGCATATAGAGATCATTGTGCAAGAATGGTTAGTGCCTTAGAGAAACTTATTAAGAGAGTATGAAAGACATATGCTAGGATAATTTTGGCATTGAAATAAAAATAGATTAAAAAGAGGGGAAAAAAGTGAACGATATAACATTAAATCTAGTCAAAACCTTGAGGTGTCATAGGTAATTTATTGTGAAATAAGAGATGAAACCTGAGAGAATTTATCTGCGGTAGAAATTACAGAAAGAACATTAGAAATATTCAAAGGAAAGTTTAAAAGCCTTTTGCAGAATATCACGTGGTTTGATTTATCTCAAAGTTTCCTCATTCTTTTAGCACTTCCAACCTGACAAAAGCATTTTAATGTTATATAATAATGTGTTTTACCACCGGTTCTGCATAATAAAGTAATTGCTCTATTAGAGATGCATTAGCGAGAGGAGCAAGTGACACAAACGAACTTCATCTCAGAAAGAACTTCTGTGCAAGGACAATCTTTTCTTTGAGAACATAGAGAGAACTGTGGCAGAAAGAAGGAAGAAAGGAAAGAAGGAGAAAGAAAGAAAGGAAAGTAGGAAATAAAGAAAGAAAGAGAAAGAAAGAGAAAAATAAATTACTTTGCCAATAGTATCCAGGATATTGTAGTCTACCAGGATATTGTAGTTCTTGCAGATGTCTTGATGTGAATACATTTCATTAGTGAGACACACTAATGGTGCGGCACATACATGATGAACAACACTGCTCTGAAGTGAGGTGAAACACCTTGGACTTTTGTTACCCAGAAGGTAGAATATCCTTTGGAAAAGGGGTAGGTCCTGGTCTATGTGCTCCTTAATTCTTGTATGGATGAATTAAATGTAACATCTCCTTTGCCACCGAGCACAAGGATGAATCTCTTTGTAAACAGGGTTAGGTTGCTGGTCGCCCTTTCTTCTCCCAGTCTGACTTTAGGATTCCCTGCAGGGCGTAGGTCTTTTCTGCTGCACTTCCTCCTGGTAAGTTGGGAGGAGAAGAGTGATCTCAGGGAAGCAATTTCCCCCACAAAGAAAGGGAAGTAAGTGTGTGATTGAGAGCTGTAATACTTCTGTGTGCTGTTTCTGCTTCATTTTATTGGAATAGCTGTCTGGGCTCTGCCACCGATCCTCTTAGATATTGACTATGTGAATTTCCCACCACAGGGTGGTATTTCCCAGCAGAAAATAAGGGACAATTAATCTGATCTTCTTGACGAGGGATGCAGTGGGACAGGTGTTAATTAATATTTGTGAAGAAATCTGTGATCCTGTGATGAAAGGTGTTATGTTAGAGCAATTTATTGCATTAAATATAGTAGGATTCCTTGGCACAGATGATTTCCACCATGTTATTCACCAAGTTATTTTGGCTAGAGATCAGCTCAGGCCAAGCTGTTACATCTCAACACCTTCAGTGTTTTGAAGACATCCATATATAAGTTTGGAATTTGCCCGTCTCTGCCTTGAAGTAGTTCAGTCCCACAGAGTGTAGAATATAACCTTCAAGAAAAAGCCCTGAACCTCAAAGACTAGAAGCAAACTCCTGTACAATAGCATGTTAGAAGCTGGCTTTGCGGCACTGCTTCTGTCCCATCACCTGGATGAGCTGTCATCCACTGTGAAGGGCATGTAATCTTTATTCCCTGAAGTGATCTGGTGTGTTATAGGTTATCACATCCAAGTGCAAACAAGGATGAGAAAAAATATACCTGCAAGTCATTGTAGGCCATGAAAAAAACCATCTTACCTAATTGCAGCAGGGACTGTATATTTTTTTATGTGTATTTGCTATATTCTCTAGTATAAAATCCACAACTGCTGCTTTGGGTTGATGCATAGAGCTTGGCTTGGAGTTAAGCATTAGCAAGAATGAAAATGGCTGGTGCTTGGGTAAAGGGGGTGCTAGCCATGCCTCACATGGGTATGCGGAACCAGCAAGAGGGACTTGTCTCTAAGGCTTGGGAACAGGGGCAAGAACGTGTTGGACCACGTGCCTTGTTCTCAGAGGTCCCTTGGCTGCCCTGTGTACAGTTTGAGGGCTACGTGATCCCCCACAGCTGTGAACGCCTTTCTTGAGGGATTAAAGAGGTCACTTAGGACACCAAGCAACAAGGTCCTCCACTCTGAGTCTTTAAATAGATGCTTTCCTTACCATGTCTCGTTCGAGTTTCCTGTCTTGCTCAGGCCTATCTGACTCCTCAAGAGAGGAAATCCAGATTAGGCAAAAGAAATGCGCTTACTGTTTGCCACAGAGGATGGAAATGTCTGAGGTGGTGCTGAGGATATTTGGATGGGTGTTTTGGGGACACAGGCATCAGGACTGTAACTTCTTGGGATCCTTCTAAAGCTGATGATGGAAGTATTGCAACAGAGTGCTTCAGTGATAACAAAACTCAGCTGTAATCGCTTTATTTTAAATACTCCCTTATTCCGAGGTTGCTTAGTGATATTTCATAGACCCTCAAACCCCATTTTTCCCCTCAGAAATAGTGATTTTAACTTTTTTCTAAACGCCGTATCCAGCACTGTTGATAATAACCTTCCAACCAGGAGAAATCACGATTAGCTGGCTGAATATTGAGGCTGAGGATGGGAGCACACAGACAAGAAACTCTCCAGGGTATTTTGCTCTCTTAAGTGTGAATTTTTAGCTGCACTTCAATTAGAAAAAGCAATTTACTCTGCCAAGGCACAGAACATAAGGCACTAAACCTGGCTTCACAGTTATTGTAAGGCTGGATAGTCAGCTGTGGGATGAAGATATCCAGCTGGCAAACCCATAATGCCAACAGTGAGCGGCTGTGCTCAGCATTTGGGTCAGGTATGCACCTCTGCCTCACTGGCAGCAGAAAATCAGGAGGGGAGTGTCTGATTTAAGCATTAATACAGTTATTAGCAGCCCAATAGTTTCTAAAGGTCTCATGAGAGAGTGAGGACTAATTCTGCTTGGCCCATAACCTAGTCTTGATTTTAGCTGGTATTAATTCTGCACCTGGATTTCTCTTCAATAGGCTTTGAGTGCAGAGAGTGAGAAATTTTACTTGCAGATGCAAGTCTCATTACACAGACAGTTTTCCGACTGCTGCTATCTGTGTGAGCAAATTTATTAAGGCTAAGAGAAGAAAGAAGGATGTATTTTGGACACACCAAATCCTATGTAGCCGTTTAGAAACAGGCTATTTAAAAACAAGCAAACAAACCTGGAACTGGACATCCTCAAAAAACACCCCAGGTCTGGAAGCTTGTTAGCCCAGTGCAGCAATAACTGTCTTTTAAAAACAGGCTCGTTTGTGTTTGTTGGGGTTTTTTTCCCTAAACAGTCACACAGATTTGTGAGATTATACTCACCAATTAATTTAATAGGAATATTGGTAGGAATCCTGTTACGCATTGTCTTGCAGGAGTGACTTCTTTAATTTTCAGTTATTATTTTTGTGATTGGAATAACAATCCCAAAACATTGTGTTTCTTTCGCCAGATAAAATATTTATGAGTAAACATCACACTGCACAACTTTCTTTTCTTTTTTAAACAATGTTGGGTTATTTCTTTCTGGGTATCCTCCTTTCTTTCGGCATTAATGCGTAGAATCACAGTAAATGCTCTCAGTAGTTTGCGTATCTCATTTGGAGAAATACATTCCTTTGGCCAGAAGACATGAAAACTCAAGAGCTACACAAAAGACTGAGTTTATAGGAAGTCTTTGTTTTAAGCCAGTGCTAACTGGTAGCTGCTGTCCTTCAGGTGGAACAGGAAAACTCCCACCTATTGGGTTTTCTAATCCCAGGAGACTTCCCTGACAAAACAAAATTACCTGTTCCTGTGGCTTAGTTGCCATTTTATAATCTTGTCTTGAGTAAATAGCAGCTTGTCTTGCTGTGTTCCCGGGAGCAGGGCAAGGAGACAGGAACTCTCTCCCTGTATAATCATGGGTCAGCAAAAACCTGAGCTGCCAGTCAGAAGGATCTTGGGATCAAGCTGTTGTCCTCCAAACCCAATGTCACTAACTAATCACTTGCTGCCTGTAACATATCAATGACTATGCACTGGGGTATTTTTCATTCTTGGCTTTCTCCATCCTCCTGCTGTTTATCTATGAGGAGCTTCAGTCAAGCTAACCAAAGCCCCGGTGTTTTAGGGATTAATTCCCAGAAAAAAGCTCAGAAAGTAACTATCAGCTGGGAGCTGATTAAATGCATCTAAACACAGACCTGTGATACTCTCAGTTGGGTGAGAAAGGTAGCAGGCTTTGCTGAAGTAAGGCTAAGATGAGAGGTTCTAGCCAAAAATACAGCCATGCCTAGTATTGTAAGTGATGATTTTTGCTACTTTAGCCTTTGTCCATCTACAAGCCGGAAAGGCAGCATGAAAGGCAGCTACGGGCTGTTAAGAGGTAACAATTTGGCTCTAACTTTAAATCCTTTTAATGAAATCCTGCAGGAGATTGGTGATTTTGTACTCTAACTTGGGCCTCTGGGAACTTTTCTCTGCTCTTATTCCACTCACATACCATGAATGCATCTTCATTAATCTGTGCACGTATAGATGTTATATCTAACATTTAAAAGTGCCGGCAGGAATGGATAATATTTAGTAAGAGGAATTTTACTCCTTTCTTTGCTTGTGGTTTGTTCGTGAACAATCAAACATATCTCTCAGTAAAAATAACTCATGTGTTTATTTTAGCCAGAGCTGGGAAAGTAATTTGCATTAAAGAAATTACTCTATTCATCTTTTCTAGATCAGGCGCAAGTTGTGATTTTCTCATTTGTACTTACTCTTCAAAAAGATTTACTGAATATTTTCTGTGAATGAATTTGTTGGCAATTCATCCACAAACAGCTTGGTATGAGTATTAATTTAAACAATTGATTCTAATGGATTTCAGTGTCCAGATATCTTTGATGACTTGAAAACCTCAAGCTGATTAGTCAAAATCTGAGCTGTTCCTTTTCAACAGGCAAGTTGCCATCTTATGAGACAACAGGGGTGTTTATTCTGTGATGCCTTGCTGTTATAAATTGGAGCTGTGTTCTTCTGCAGTGTTCTCTATTATACAGTGGCGCCACCAAAGTGGGAAATATGTTTGAATTTGTAATGGGACTAGGGGTTTATCCACTGTTTGAGCGAACACACAAGTCATCCAATTCCCTCTCTAGTGCTCTGGAGGAAGGGGAATGATGGGATAACCAACACAGTCAGAGTGTTAGGGTTAAAATATGAAGAGTAAATACTCAGGTAAAATATTTGGCAATCTCACTCAGCTCTAATTTCCACATTTTAAAGGCTGATCTTTCATGTCCCCTCAAGTTCTTTGTTCGTTTAAGTCCCTGGATAAAGCGCATGGAAAGTCAGAGGATATCTTATGTCATCACTATTTGTGTTAATGGCTTAGGAAACCCACAATCCAATCAGTTAAAATAAACAACCCAGTGTAATAGGAGCATAAATCAATGAAGACTTCATTACTGAAACCTTAATGTGTAATCCATCCACCTACAGAGGAAAGGGATACTGAGAGGCAGCAAGATAAAACCAGAACACAGTCTGATTTAGGCAACCCTGATATTTAAAAAGGTGCTGAGAACAGTAACTGTTCCTGGAGTCAGTAAATTTGGTGGATACTCATCACTCCTGACAGCCTGCCCTGACTGTTAAGTCCTTATGCTAAAAAATGCCAAGAAACTCTTGAAAAGAGAGCTTTGATTGCTCTATGTTTGCCTTGGGTGACTTGAGACAGCGCAGGACTGTGGACTAATTAATAAAGACATGAATTATCAAGATTAAAATATGACTAAAACTATATGTTACCTCGAAATAATGGTATCCAGAACTGCTCTGACCCTGCTGCAGCCTTTCCTCTCTGTGTGGTCCCTTAGCCACTAACATGAATTTACACTCCTTCTCTAAGGTGAGGGTAGCAATAACTTGGTGAACCAAGAGTTACCGGATTTCATTAAAGCCACATATTCTGTTTGTCTTGGCTCTGACAGAAGCAGCAGTCCTATCATACCAAGCCTTTTGATTTCAACACGGTTCATAAAAGGGCTGAACTTTCATGTTCAGTGCAGAGATCTCTGCTTGTTGAGTTAAGGTAGTAATGAATAGAAACAGCAGGTTCTCACTCTGGGCATGGGCAAGCTCTGAGATAGGAACGAGACATGCACTTTCCCTGTGGATTTTATCTAACAACAAACGTGAGGTAAGCCTTTACAAAGGCGGCAGGGCTCACAGACCTTCCTCCCCTGAGTCCCCATTTCAGAAGTGAATCTGCCTGTTTGCTCCAATCTCTCATCCCCACCTGGCTCCTTTCTTCTTTCCCCTTCCACTGATCACTTCTTGTTCGTTTGCCTCACTCTTTTGCTGATACTTTTGTCCCCATTGCTCACTTATACCAGCACGAAATGTGTATTGGGCAGTTAAAGTTTGTTAGCACTGGTAACTTACCAAACCCAGTATGATAGAACTCCTGGTTTGTAGAGATACAGAGTTTGTGCTCTGACTTTAGCAGAGATCCACTGGAAAAAAGTCCATATACATTAATAGTCATTGAATTAATTTTCCCTGTATTGTCTCTACAGTTTCTTTTTGCTAGGTGTTACTTCTCAATTCCTTGTCTTAAATATTTGGTTGCATAATGTTAAGTATCTCAGAGAATGATTGAATCAGTCTGGATGGTAAAATGATCCCATATATCCAGAATGCAAAGTGGGTTGAGTTTCTGCAGCTCTTCAACAGTCATAAATACAGGAGCCATAGATGTGTGACATTATCCTATTGTAATCATTTAGTGGGAGATAAAGTGAGATTAATATAATTTAAAGATATTCTTCTTCAACTGCCAATAATAAGAGATGCTGTCATGGAAATCCACCCCACATTTAACATCGAAGTGACACAGAATTTCCTCAACTTTGAGGTAGCCAGACCAAACCAAAACCAGAGAGATGTAACTTGGAATTTGGATGTAAATCTCCTGGAAATGCTACTGCGTGTTAAATACTGTGTAGTATGATCAGTATGTCTGTCAGAGGCTTTTAAAATGTGTTATCAATATGGTTCCACATACTCATTGGCCAGATGGCACAAAAAGTACTCAGTATCCAAACAAGGATCTCAGTGCCTCTGCACTGCATGATGCACCACGGCCCTGTGTTGCATGAAATTCACTGTTCTGAACTGATCCCCAAATGTGGTGTGTTTCCATTTCAGAGCTCCGGTGATGAGGATGTCATCCTGAATATCCTCAGTGTCCTCACTAACTTGCTGTCTCTGGGTAAGGAAGCAAAGCTGTGGGGCGATGCCTGAAGGCTAGGGGCAGAAAGGGGGTCCTCGAATAGATCAGGGAAGTCTTCCCTGCACAAACTTGGCCTGGGGTTTGCAATGTGAACAAAACATGGATTGTATCTGGAGGTCAGCAGTCCTTACTCCTGTGTTTAGAAAACTGAGCTTTTTCAGTCAGTTAAAGAGGGAAGAAAGACCCAGAGAAAGCCTCCTTTTTTTCTTTTTTAGTTTAAAAGGTGCCCATGAGTTCCAAAGTATTTTATAATCCCTGGCAGTCAACCACTGGAAACGTTCACCAGTGCTACTGGAGAAAGGGCTGTGAGACAGGGAGCAGAGCCTGACTTGGCATAGCACAGGGACACTAACAGAGTTCAGCATCTCCTGACAATGCACCTCCACCTGGGGGACGCAGGGATGGCGTGTTGCTGCATGCACCCTGCCATGTGAAAGAGTAAGTGACTTGGCAAAAGAACTGAAAAAATAACCAAATTTCTTTGCCTTCCTCCTCCACCTCAGAAATATCATTTGTTAAACAACTCTCAACCCAACCAAGCCGTTAGGCTGCAGGGGCTGCCTTGTGAGTGCTGGAGCCTCTGGCACAGACATGGCCCATCCAGTTGGGCCTTTCTTTAGAAGCCCTGTAGTGCTGTTCCTCAGCTAGGTGGAAGGATTGCCTCCATGGAGATACTGTCTCCTCACCTAGGAGCTGAACACACGGCTTCCTCCAACCATAGAGCCTGAAGTTGCCCATGGATCAATATTTGTGGACATATAGGGCTCACAGGATTAGCATGTGATTTCTTTGGAGACCTAGATCTGTTTAAAAGCTATCTCCAAAAGTTTCCCTATGATTCCTTTTCATTTGGCAGAAGAGCATTTCAGCTTTAGTCCTTTGCTTGTTTGATTTCCAGTATCTAAGAAAAGATGACTGAGTCTCCTGCTTCTTTGAAACCTGTTGGTATCTCTGCTTATTCCCTTCTGCTGCATTTCAATGCACAATGGAAAACTTCGCAGGACATGGGTTTGTAAAGATAGCAACTGCCAGAGCAAGAGGCAGCAGACACAGTTTTCCCATGCAGCCGTTAGCCACATCCCAGGCCAGAAGCACCTGAGATCTATGATCAGTTCCACAAATGCCCTTGGGTTTATAGCAATAAAACACCATGGGAGCTTTGTGTGCTCCATGTGGGGTGAGGGTTTGTGATCACTGTGTCTCAGGGAAGGGGTGCTCTGAGCAGTCTCTCTTCTTTTCCCTAGGAACTGGCCGGAGGATTCAGTATGTGATCAGCAAGGGGGGCAGCGAGGCACTGCTGCAGGCTCTCACCACCGTTACCCGGACCGAGCCGCTGGACCACAGCATCCTCCTGCTCCTGCTGCGGCTGCTGGCCAGGGTTGGACAACGAGGTGCTGCTGAGTGATGGGGGACTGCTTGGGTGGGGGGCAAAAAGCTAGCAGCAATAATGCAGTAATCAGCACTATGATGTGCTTGATAGACAGATGGGATTTCATCTTTGGGATGTGCTACTTGAGATCCTGCAAGGAGGCAGGGAGGGAGTGCACATGCATAGAGATACTTCTTACCCGACAGGCAGAAGGCTGTAGCTTAAGGGAAAGGAGAGAATGGAGGCAAGCCTAAGGCTCAGAGCAGCAGGTGAACATCCTCATTGCCTACCTCACCTTCCCATGTGCCTCTGTACAATAGGTATGAGGCTCCAGATGTAGATCAGTTAATAAAAGTTGTGGGTGATGGTCCATCTACACCAGAGTTGTTGCCAAAGTCAGAAAGGTTTATCCCTCACATCATGACCACTCCACGAGGTCTAGGTCCAACCTAGACCATTCTATGATAATATGATTTGATACAGTGACTGTGAATCCCATGTTTTCCTGTTTTCAGTGAGAATAATGCTGACCTAACTCATTGACACATTTTAATGCCTCTATTATAAGACTGGGTGCAAATAGGTTTATCAGCACTACTGCAGAGACCTGATCTTTGTAATAGTTTGATTCTTATTTGCTTTCCACAGATAGGAAGTTTGGGCTGAAAGCGCAGAAGGCAGAAGCAACTGATACAATACTGAGCTTGGCAAGAAGAAGCCTGGGCCACCACTTGCATCTCACCCACTGCCTTTGGGTCCTGAGGGTTTGTTCTTCTAATGGTGAGTAGCTGGGTTTTCCTGTTTTTACCTGTGTGATATCCACTAGAGATATTTCTGTCACTTCAGTGCAAAGGAACATCACTCCTTGTTAAGGTTAGTGCCTGTATGCACCATTGATATACAGCATCAGGCACAAAAGCCAGAACAGCCATAGAAAGAGGTGCTTCCCAAAGAAGGGTTTTCAGCCCTTAAAGTGTATTTCATCTGTGGAAAATAAAAGTGCTGTAGTGAAAAATATTCATGGCAATGATGTCCTATTCTAGAATACAGACAGTCAACTCCTTCGCTCTGAGACTTGGGTACCTCACATCTCTATGCGGTTCCCATTATCATAATAGCCAAATGTCTCACTATTGTTGAATGTATTGATCCTCAGAGCAGCCCCATGAGAAAAGAAAATACTGAATGAGAAAGAGAGAGAGAGAAATCAGTTGCTCATTCAGGGTCTATCAGGAAGTAGATATTAGATCCTGGTTTTCTGTCTAGCATCCCCCTCACACTCATTCTCCCAGCTTTTCTTGCTTGTCAATGCCCTCATATTAAATGATTCAAACAATGGGATTTCCCATATTCTCTCACAGGATTATTACAGATTCATACCAGCTTTCCCTGCTATAGAACACTGAATTTGTCTGTACAAATTTCCCTTTGCTTTCTCTAACCCTTTCCTCTCCTTCCCACATCCCTCACCCAGCAGATAATTCCTCATGCCATCCTGTCTCCAGTCTTCTACACACATCCTATGATTTAGCACTCCTGGCTCCTAGCCTTGCAGGTCCCTTCTATCCATACAGGAGCTAGCTTCATGCAATGGGCTTTCTCAGGCAAGCAGCCAAGCCTTAACATTCAACCCCTCACTATGATAAGCTGTATTTGAATGTCTGAGTGTAACTGAAAATGCAGCCAGGGCCAGAATATGAAACGTGCCTTTATTTGGGTTTCACAGCTGTGTAGTGACCCTGTGCTGCCGCCAACCCAAAATTATGATCTACATGCTCTCCTGCTTCCAGCTCCCATGTACCTGCATCCCCATCAGGTTTTGCAGAGGTTTTAGGATGCAAACTGCAGCCTGGCCTCCTCTCTGTTGATGTGAGACCCCAGAACCCCACCTCTGCTCCTTTACTGGAGCATCTCTGTTACTCCCCAGTTATCTTCAGCACTCTCCAGATGTACTTTCCCCTTCCATGATAACTTTGACTTCATGCGCTCTGTGGCCCAGCTTGGAAGCTGCAGGGGACGTTAGATAAATATCTGTGTGGATGTGGTACCAAACTATTACTGAGGAAGTAGCTTCAGGTTGAGCATTGCATGTAGGTGAAAAGTGGGTGGACAGACACAGTACAATCGCTACTTGCTTACCTGTGGTTGCCATGGGACCATTCACTCTGGATGAGAGCACCACTAGGAGATTACATGTTCCCAACCTTAGAAATTATTTTTATGGAGTGGAACTAAAGAGGACCCAGAAGCATATAAAGCTTTGAGAGTGCTAAGGTATGAAAGCAGAAAAGATGAGCTGTCATCACAATCTCATGCACTGGTTCTTTGCTCCGGGTTGCTCCCCTCACAGTCTCTGCCACCAGTTGTGTGTGGCAGCCCATGTCCTGCTCTGGGGCAGGATGAGTTCAAGCAGCCTTGTCCACCACTCTGTCTCTAATGAATTACCAGCTAGCATGAAAGTAGCTGGCAAGCCTTGCAAAGCTTCCCATCACAGGACAGCTTGGCAGGGATGTGGTAGGACTGCAAGAGATGATGGGCCCTCTGTCAGCTTTGTGATGACCACTGGGAGATATTTACCAAACAGGCAAAACTCAGCAGTGGGCAGGGAGCCAGGTCTCCCTCTGGTTGCTGTTGATTACTGATCCTTTCACCTTGTTTGATTGCATTTAGTATTTCAGGGCTCTGTTTGTTCCTTCTTTACATGGAGATCCTGTCTCATAGTGGGAAGGGCTGGCTAAACACCTTGTTGATGCATCAGGCATTTTTGGAATCGATTGCAGAATCTATCCATAAAAGTTCCTAGTGTGTTAACAAGTGAGGGATTAAAGGTAAAATTGGCCTAGTTGAAGTTAAGCTGCATTCAGGAACACCCCTGCCCTGCAAAACCACTTCCATACTGCAGAATAATAGCACAGAAAGAAAACTCTGCCCTCCATGCCCCTATGAAATAAATTGTCTTTGTGGAGTTGCCTGTGGGAAATGTGAGATGAATTTGAGCCCTGTCACTTTGCTGGGAGGTGACTCTATTTAACTGTGATTTGTATCTCTGGAGATACAATATTTACAGGAAAAGGGGCTTTGAGGAGCTCAGGTGAGAACTGCGGAACCAGTTTTGTGTCTGATCTTGGCTCAGGTTGAGTCCACAGACAGCACTGGGCTTCAGTTTCTTTGTAAAATGATCTGTGAAGTCCAGTTGGGAGCCCAGAGAAATCTGCTAATAGCCCCAGGGGCAGGTACTGTCTACCTCGCATCACCTCTGAACACGGTGTGGCAGGCGGCCTGCTTCAGATCTGACTGCTTTTCTCTTTTATCGTCTTAGTTACCACAGGAACTACACTTGGCGTCAATGGAGCTATGGAGCTGCTTTTCGAAGTCATCACCCCCTACAGCAAGAGACACGTCAGGACAGTCAGGTAGGCAGGAGCCCCAAGGGAACTCATCTTTCCAGGACAGCAGGAAATAAAACTTTGGTTCCACTTGAAGAGACAAAGGAATCAGAGGTGGATGCACAATTTCCACTCACTTTAGATCTGCAGGGTTTTTAAGAGGCAGAAATAGTTCCCTGAAGGACATGTTAATGCCGTGATTCATCATATGATTCATGCTGGTGGCCATTTATTTGTAGTATACCTTATACAGTGATGGCAGTTTGATTGTAAGGTATTGTTCTTTATTTCCCAGCCAGGACTGGGGTTTGAGAAGCATTTGCTGGAAGCAGACAAACCGCTTTAGCAAGAACTTTCTGCTACCACAGACCCAGGGGCAAGTAGGGTGGAATCGTGGCAGTGCTGCCTCATCCTCTTCCTGCAGACAGTTGTGGCTAGGTCATCGTGATATTTTTGCAGTATGACAGTTCTTACTGATATTAATCTGGGCCTGTTTTTAAGCCCAACCCAAATATTTCAAATTGTTTCTTTCTGAAGACAGCAAGTCCGTTTTATATCTCCATCTTAATGCTGAACTTTAGTCTCCAACTTGTCCTCTCTGACCACTTCCTCAGATGCCTTTGAAGGCAAGCTTTGTACTGTGGAAATCATCCACAGGAAGGCATAACATGTTTCTGTGGCTCGCTCATTACAAACAGGAGGAAGATTTTACTGCTATGTGCTGTGCCAGCACAATAGCATTTGCTTAAGCAACACAGAACCTGCCAGTTCCAGGATATCTGGGCATCCTCCGAGATTCCCCTCTGGCCTCATGTTATAACTTTAAGATTCAGGGAACCTGGAGAACTGCTTTATGTATGACGGGGGTGCCCAGGATGAGTTAGACCCAGAGGCGGGTTTGACTTCTGAGGCAACCAGAAATGATGGATGGGTCCACGCCTGTGCTTAACTAGGTAATCAAATTCCACTCAGTTCCCTGGTTTCCTTCCTATGAAAGTGTTTGCTATGATTAGACTAGTGCTAGTTCTACTTCTGCAATAGCCTCATAGATCAGGATGTGTGTGTAATGGGACTTGGGCCTGAATCAGTTGTCCAAGCAATGGGATTGGGTGCATAAAGGCTTTTAATATGGATTTTGGGCAAAACTGCTTTTTATCTTCAGCGAAAGGGAAGTAGAAAACTTGGTATCTGTCACGCATTTCTAAGCTGTCTTTTTGCTGAGATTCATTTGGAGATGCAGCTAGTGCTGCTGAGGGTTGTAACGTAGGCTGTAAAGTGGTCTAGAATACTCACTTCTAAGCAGCAAGGGAAAGAGACTTCAGAAAAACACACGGCTTTTGATTTCAATGATTGTAGGTTGCCAGTAACTTTTGGGGTTTTCTGTCTTTTATCTGATGTACAAGAATAGTTCTGAACTCTTCTGTGGATCTTTTTTGTCCATTTGGGGCACACACACACACGCACCAGAGAATCTACACTTAAAATTCCTCTCGCTAAAATTCCAGGGTTTTTGCTAATAAGCCATTTTATTTATTGCTGAAAAGATTGGATTTATTTTTCCTTTGAAAAAAGGTATCTTATACATCAACCGTTGTCCACGTGAGCTTCCTCATCATTAGGTCACTTTCCTAATTTCTTTTTTTTGCCTAAAACATTTGTGCTCTTCTTAAAACATCTTTGGATGAGTGTAAAACTGAAGGATAAAGGTTTTCCTGAGATCTAGCTCACAGAAGAAGGTGATTTGGCTCTTGCCTACACTTGGTTTAACGAGCAAGAGCTGTAAATCAGCTGAAGCCTGGTAGCCACTCAGCTGGCCTGCCTAAGGCTTAAAGCTGCTTGTTTCATTTAGGACTAACTAGGAACAGCTGAGAAGGTCAATGGAGAGAGTCTGTTTTACATCAGAAGAAGCACACAAACCTGCTTTGGTTTAAAAAATGTTTGTAACCTATTTAAAGGCATTAGTTTGTCATTATTCAGTGGTGACTGCGCTTGCTTGCAGTCCTTTTGGAAACACTGCTCTCACTGGGCTAAGCAGCTTCAAGAGATGTAGGCTCTGAGACCAGAAATCTAAACTATAGGGTTGATTACAGCTCTTTTTTCCCAGCGTTAGCAAATGCCTGGGACAGCTATGGTCTGAAAATCCCAGGCATCTTCACAGTTCATCAGCTAATAGAGGTGGGTACATGTGAAAATGTCTTTCTACCTTTTTGAGCTGCTCTTGTTGAAAATGTGTAGGGTGATTGGGGGAGAAGCTTATGGATGGGTTTTCTGAGATGGAGAGAAAGACTGAAAAGCGGTTGTCCACTTTGTCTGGTTCAGCATGTACTCCTGACCATATGATGCTGGCGTAGCTCTTCCTAAGGCTGCTGTGGCTATCCTGAAATCAGGAGTGGGTTACTCTGGTGTTAGTCAGTTAGCTGCTCACAAAACAAAAGCTCCGAATTGCTTCTTTATGGCTATCAGTACATAACTTGAAAAGAGCATTAGTCTGTAGCTTGCTTATGAAGGAACACTCCAATATCCTCTCTCTGATCCTCTCTTTGTATTTGCTCTTGATGCCTTCTCTCCACTTCGTAGCTATGTGCCACCATGATTTGCCTTCCCACTGGGAAGGAACAGCCGGCAACTGTGGGGGCTGAGGTTATGCCTGTTCTTTGATCAGCTGCCAGGAATGCAGCATTGAAAATGCACCACTTCTCTGGTGGGTACACCCGCATTCTCCTGTCCTGGGCAGCAGAAGGCCAAGGTCACTTTAAGAATCTGCCCTGGAGAGTGCACTATGAGAGCTATTTATTTAGCCAGCTAAGATGTGGAAACAAGATACATAGTTCTATTTATTTTTCCTGGTGGCAAAGCTATGGGTTATTTAGAAATAGTCTCCCATGCTCCAATTGACCTCCTCTGGGTGCATGCCAAGTAACTCTGATTCCCCCTGAGACTGTGACTCATGGACTTTATCGGTCTTAGTTAGGCATTTGAGGTCTTCAGGTTGCTGGTGCCATAACGGTATGGATCTAGCCAGGACTACCCATATCTGAAGTAAAAGCCACATGAAAAAGTGTGAAACTTGCTGCTGTTTATAGAGAACTCTTGGGTTAAGCACTGTGAAATACAAGTGAGTTGGAGACTCTAGACTGAGAAACAGAGATGGTTTTTTGATACCTTTTATAGGGGCAGTTTAAAATAAAGACAGATGATGTTCTGTTTTTCTCAGTTCTGTTTATGTCGGTAGCTGGGATATCTGATACGAGTGTATGTGTGGGATGCTCAAATCTTCACTCCATCAGCACCTACTCTAATGCAATTTCCCTGATGCCCCACACAGTGCAATGGTCCTGCTCCTTTCACCTTCCACCTCACTTATTCCCCATGTTTTCCACATCTTCTACCCATTCTGTTAATGCCCAGTGTCCCTTTCAACTTGTTCGTTTTCCCAGGTTCTGAGAGATATTTGGATGTGCCGTTGGCAGATGGATGTGGAATGTGTCAGTGTCAGTGGCAGAGGTTTGCTTTCTGGCCATCTAGGAGTTGGAGCTCTTCTGTACAACTGTCTCCAGATGGCCAAGCATCATTCCATGTTGCTGGCATGTCAGGCCAATAGCTTTGGAGGTTCTGTGTTGTGTGTGGCTGTATGTTGTGCAGGCCTCTTCTAGGATTCCTCAAGATGAAGGTAGGTTATCAAAGTCAGTGAAAATAAAACAGAACTTGTGATAATTTCGTATTAGAAGACCTGCGTTTTAGAAAGTGGCAAATGATGGTGTGACTTGTGCCCAAGTTGTTCTCCCCATTATGCTATATCTTTCCATTGTGAAAAGGTTGATGGGCAGCCGTTTTTCTGCAGTTTCTTAAAAGCAATTTAGAGAGTCTTTTAAAACGTCTTTGTTTCTCAAAGCTCTTTGTGAGTATATCTATTTACCATTAACCAGCTCTGCTCAGTGTGGTAAGTGTTGACACAAATCTCATATCAAGAGATTGCAAGAAGAATGAGTATTTGTCAGATTTAAAATCTCTCTCTTAACAGTCACAAAACTTGGCTTTCTGCACTGGGCTGTTCCAGGAAAGTTTGACTGCTTAATTAAAAGTGGAAAGTGGATAAAAATGGTCTGGGAATGGTGCCAGATTAATTCACTAGAAAATATGATATGCAGGAATTATCTGCCTTTGCTCATGTCCAGCATTGCCTGCTTCTGACATCTGATCACAGTTCTTCTTATGTTTCACGCTTTTTGGATGGTTCCAGCTCCTCAAACACTTGTTGTTAATCTGCCTTTCTACTAAGGGGAATATATCCTCTTGGGTAACTGATTTGAGGTGGAAATCTGAACTCCTCATATACTAAAGGAAGGAAGAAAGATGCAAGTTCTCTTTACCTGTAACAAATGTTTCCTTCTAGAAATTTGAGGTGACTTGGAAGTGCTTAGTTCTTTCTGCTGAGTGGAAGTTGAGTCTGGAGTGGTGAAGTAGCATGATGGGCATCAAGGTCAGGCCAGGTAGATGGTTGTTGAGAGGGAGGTGGAAAATACAGTCCTCTCTAGCTAATGTCAGGGATCAAAACCCAGAAGGAAATGAGAGCATCACATGTATGTGCCCTTTTTCTTGATGATGTCTGCTCAAGATGATTTAAGGTAGGAAGTGACTCAAGAATATGAAACATGCAAGAATAATGGTGACACTCTTGCTATGGTCAGGAAGTAATTCCTGCATCGCATACTTCCATCACTTCTGCTTGAGCTAAGAGGAAGATTTTTACTGTTGTCTCTGAAAACACAACTCATGCAAGTGAAGTGAGGAATGTCAAGGTGATCAAAAGAGCATGTTACAGCTAAAAGCCCAAATCTGATGTGTCTGTATTTAATCAGACCTTGTATCAGATTGACCAGGAGAATGTTAAGGCCCTGGAAATGCTGAAGAGATAAGTCAAGAGGCTGTATATAGCTCAAAAATAGGCTTTGGATATATGAATATATACATATATTACTCTGCTTTTCTATGAAACCTATTTTGTTTGCACACAAGTGAGGTTGTGTTTTCTCATCTTGGAACCGGTGCTTTTGATGCAAGATAAAATGTAAGCGTTAAGCCCATGGTGTTGACAAGGGGCCAAGCTGCCACATCAACAAATGCTTGTAAAAGTGATCTCCTGTGACCTTCACAACAACAGAAGAAATCAGAATGGCAGTGGGCTATGTCTGTATAAGACAAAAAGAGAGGAGATGTATAGCAGGGATGACCTGAACACTAGAATTATCTTCTCTGTGAAGAATGATGGAGAGACACATGGAAGAGATCCAATTGCAAATGCATCCTAGACGTAGTGCAAGCAGTTAGAGTTTCCTCAGCCTTAATCCTGAATAACTTCTTGCTGGTAGACCACTACATACATTTGTGCTGCAATTCCATCTCCCGGATTGTCCTCACTTTCCAGCTGCTCTCTGCTTAAATAGAAGAACATGTTGCGTGGCCACTGCCGGCCAATATTTTGAGAATAAGAAGAAACTCAATGCACCAACATGGTGATTAGTTCCTCTGCAACCTGACATGGAAGCTGTAGTGATTGGTTTTTTTTGAGGTATGCTCCACATACAGCTTTATGCCTTTCTTCATTTGGCATTGGCTCCTGATAGAAGATCAAAAGCAAATCATATTTAATTCCTCTTGTTAGTCTGTGTTTTGCCATTAATCGTGTTGAGCAGTTTGGTTATTTAATCGGAAAGTAACACACGATTCTACTGGAATGTGGTCAGAATTAATCGATGCTTAGCGCCTGCTTATTCTCAAATTGCTATTTGGTTCACTTGATCCCTGTAGAAAATTCACAGGAGGGGCTGAAATATTTCTTTTGAGCTATGTCACAACTAAATTACATGCTTCCCATCTGGCCTTGATGTACATGGTATTTAGCCTAGAATTCCTGCTGAATAGAACTGGTAAATACCATTCTGAATGAGATGATGCCAGTAACAAGGGAAAGCATTGTCTTTAGAATTCTTGTTTATATCAAGTGCCTTTTCAACTTAACTAATCTCAAACAACATGGCGCAGAGATGGGTACATTGCTGAGATAAGTAAATAAACCCTAGTGTTCACCTTTAATGCAATGAGCCATTGTAATAGAAGAAATTATCTTGGACCCAAAGGTGTCCCAGTTTTATTGAATTCCTTCTCCTCTGTTCTTTTTATGGTCTGTATGGTTGCTCTCAAAGAATGAACTGTTCTAATATCAATAATAAGCTATAAAATCTCATTTGGAATTGATGGTATCTCTGTGCTGCTTTGCAGAGTAGATAGAGTTGCATTGCAGAATTATACTTTACTGGCATTGTACCATTAATAGCAGCAGATGAGAGAAATTGAAAAATTAAGAGGTAGAAGCAAGGGAAAAAGAGATGCTTTCAGATGAGATTTGAAAATAGATGAAGAACTGATGAGGCAGAGACGAATGCCATATACCAAGGTTGCTCCAGATGGCTGGGCAAACTCGATGCATGCAGAAACCCTGGTGCCATCTCTTGGTAGCTTTTGGTACGGCAAGATTAAGCCCGGGTCACACCTACCTCTACCGCAGAAAACTGGCAAATGAACACATATAAGGAGAAATCCACTTCTAAGCTTTACTTGATGTATCATGGGGAGGGAGGAACTGGTTTATAAGTGCTTAGTGAGGCTGCCATTTTGAAAAAGATGTTTTCTCTTGGGTTTAGCTTATGTTTTATGTCTATTTTAGGCAACAGTCTGAAAAAGAAGCACAGCTTTCAACTGGAGGCCTTTCTTCGCTTGCCCATTACTACTTCCCCTTTGAGCTAGTGGGTTATATTTGGAAAGATGGTATGAGGGCAAGTCGCTGCTGTTCTCAAGTTCTTGACTTTTCACACCCAGTGGCTATGGCAGATGCAATTCATGGCTGACCTCACATGATAGGTTTGGGTATGTCTATGCTGCAGGCAGCTCTGTGCTTGTTGGGTGGGAGATTCTCTCCATCCTAGCTTCAATTTACCTCATTCTGCTAACAACTGCTAAGGCTCACTGCAGGGCCTCCAGTGTGGGCTACCCGAGCTTCTTAGGACATACTATCCAGTCTGGGAGCATTATTCACATTGCTGTATCTGTCTCACTGTTGGTCTCTGTGCTAACTAGATAAAGCTTATACTTGGGTGCCTCACTGCATTTTAATCTCATTGCTGCTTTGATGCTCTTTGAGGTGTATCTCCCATGTAGCTAGGGAAACAACAATCACTCCCATCCAAATGGGAGGTAGGACAGGTAGGACTTGATTTAATACATTAGTTGCACCTCAGAGTGTTTCTCAGAGTTAAACAAATTGTTAAGGATTCCTTGTAGCTGAGTATGATAGTCCCATAGGAGGATGGATCAAGACTGACGTGTGCTGGTTATGCTAAGACTTTCGTAAGCAGCAGAGAAAGAGCAGAGAGGAATAAATAAAAAATAAAAGGGAGAACAGAGCCAGAAGGATTTCAGAATATTTTGCGATCTGGAGAAAAATTAAGGGTTTGGGATGACTTCTGTAAACTGATGAGTTGTCTGAGAGGAGCAGGCAAGCTGCTCCTGATCTGCAGGTGCGGAAAGGGGAGTTTCACCAGTGATGGTAGGGCTGTAAAAGTGAGGAAGGAAAAAGATCTAATGGTAGAAGACACAAGATCTCTCATATCTGAACTGCTAAACTGAGACTTGGTGTGTTACTGTGGGCAACTCACCAAAGATCTGATTTTTCATATGCTCAGTGCATACACTTCTGTAATGCACACATTTCTAATGCATTCCTAATTGTATTGAGGGTATAGTCAGCTGTCTGAGGCAGTTGTTGAAGGCAAAGATGGAACGGGCAGATGAAGGGAATGAGAAGGGAGGCAAAAGCAGTAGTGAATTTGTGAAAGGTTATGGTCAGGCAGGATGCAGTTGAAGTGGAGTGAATACGGAGCTGGCAGAGCAAGGAGAGGATTGAGCAATGTGGTTGTGTGACCTTGTAAGCATGCTTGAAGTGGATGTAAAGTGCCAAAGCTTTTAGAAAGCATCAGCCAGACAGCCTTGGACTGGAGGGAAGTGATTTCTAAGCAAAGCCTATCTGAATTTACTCATGAAGGTGAGGAACAGGTGCCCATCCTTCCTGTTTGCCGGTGTCCATTTTTCCTGTGTCAAGGAGACAAAGAAAGAATCCCCCCTCGGAAATCATTAGTTGAGTAATGACGTGAATCTCTGATAGAGGCCAGAGAGGGAGCAGATAAAGCTGAGGGCGCTCACTTGTGTGTCAGCACATATGAAAGCCCAGGAGCCTCCTCTTCTCTGTCTTTCACTTGATTCATTGCCATTTCTCCTCCAGCTCAGAAGGAGATCGAAAGCAGCTGTGAAATCCTTCCTATGAAAGCTTTCAGTCCAAAGGTAGACAAGGGAAATTTGATGGAAACAGCAATGAAGTCTTGGTGCAGAGCTTCTAGAGCAATAATTTTGCCCGATGCTGCCCCACAAGAAAAACAGTCCTAAGAGAATTTCCTGGGGTTTCTGTGGCTTTATTCCAGCTCCATCAGTGCTGGCAATGCTGGCAGTTGAAGTGTGTAAGCCAGTCTCTAGAACTATCAGCGGCTTTAAAGCACAACAGTGATTAGACCTGCCCTGAGCAGAGTTATAGGATGGTGTCAAAGCCCTTAGCAACAGCCTTTCCACGCTAGGATTCCCTGTCCTGACAGCACTGTTGAAGCCACACCAGCCGTAGCAGCAGTAGGATAGCTGATTTTAGCAGTGCAGAAGCAACACAGCTGACTTGTTTCCAGGAGGGTGAGGGCTCCAAAGTCTTCACAGTCTCTTCCAGATTCTTATGGAGTAGTTATCACACAGTGATTATAGAAAATAAAAGAGAAATAGTAAGTACTAAGGTATTTACCCAGCGCAGGTGGAGTGAGTTTTAGTTGGGGACAGCAAGTTCTGTAACAGCAGTGCTACAGATGCAGCCCAGATCACTGGCTTTGCTAACACTGGCAGGGCTCTTCTTGGTCTCTTTATCTTCAGAGCAACACTTGGAATGGCAGCAATGCCAGCAAAATCTGTAAATAAACCAGAGTTGAGCTGCTCTGGGATGTGTTTAGAGACAGGGCTTGGAACATGGAGGGGAGAACCTGAAAACTTGAGGAAGTGGCTGGTGAGGAAGAACAGGGCCGCTGACTCCTAATATCACCACAGCTCTGGAACTGGGAATGGAAAACTTCTCCTGAAGTGTAAACCTGAGAAAGGTCATGGCTCTGAGACCAAGCTTTCACTGGAAGGCTGCAGCAAGAGTAAAGAGAAAATCATCCCATGCCTCTTATGCATCTACTCCATGTGTTTCCTTCCTGTCCTGTGTTAAACAGAGTTTGGGCTTTCTGTGGGCCATAGGGTATACATTGCAGCGGCACAACAGCTTTCACTACCTGAAAGCTTCATTTCCCTCTTGTTTTTCCATTGCTGTTGAAAGTCACACTCGCATATTTGTATTGTTCCAGCGTTTACCACCTTGCAGATTTCTCTGTATAGAAAAAACAAGGGCACATGAAAGAACCATCCTGATAACGCTCAGGTTTTTTTAAGGTGCTTTTCAATTATTTACCCCCATTGCTTCAAGTTCTACCATCCTTGATATGCTTTGATACGGTCTGTTTTCAAATCCCAGAGTTTGGCTTGATTATATCAGATGGAAGCTTTCCAGTGAAAGGAGAGAGGAGAAAAATATACGAGCTTTTATTGCTTGGGCTTCTGCAAATCACTGCTTCAAAAAGCCATTGCAGTTTTGTCACTGTGACATTGCAGCTTTCAGACAGCAAATATCAGGATAATTTGACCTAGTATTTGCTGCATTTTGGCTTGTTACTGACTTTTTCTTCCTTGTAAGTCCTCTAGCTAAACGTTGTGAAGAACCAGTGCCAAGGTGTCACCAGATTATTGCATAATAAGGAATTATACATGTGTAACTGTACTCAGTAGCCTGCAGTTGGCTGGATTGGCCACACTAGCCAGATGCTGGCTTTCAACCAGCCTTGCAAGCTCTGTGATGGTGTAGTGGCCTGTGTTGCATTCCAGGCTGGTGTATATTGCCTGCTCTCAAATATCCTTGCTTGTAGATGTGGGCATGAGGCTGTGCCTTGGCTGCCCCTGGTAGTATAGCCTTCGTGCTCATCCTTCCAAAGTCTTAATGCATCCTATATGTTTAATGTCATGCACCAGCTGGGCAGAGTGCTATATGGAAGGCAATATGGGTGATCTACCTGAGAATACTATTTGTCTGACTCTTGGGCATACTACTAAACATCTCTTTCTTGGAACTTCTACTTATGCTGTTCCCACTGCCATCTAATATAGACCATTTATTTGAAATGCTCAATATCTTGAGTTACTGTGGCTGCAGAGCGCGTCATTTCTGACCTGCAGCCTGTAGGCTGCCTTCCCTGCAGTAAGATGTTCCCATTCTGTTCTGCCTGAGCTGCAGATGAGGACAGGACAAGGACAGATCCACAGCAGCTGTTGGGGTTTTGGCGCATCTGCTGCTCTTTGAGACTGTGGCCTTTTGTGATGGTGCAGAAGATGCTGCAAATGAGGAGGCAGCTATCCTATTTAGTTTGAACCTGATCACATGTCCTTAGATGACTCTTCTGCCTTTCCTGTCATAGGGTGGAGATCTTATATCCAGAAAGCTGCTGCAAGGCAGTGTGAAAGCTGTTAACTTCCCACACCTCGGCTCTTTTAGATGCAAAGACATGTATCCGTGTGCGTACTACTCAATACAGCAGTATCCCTGTTTCCCCCTCCCACCTATCAAGCAAGACAGAAACCACAGAATGGCAGAGGCAGGTAAATAGCAGGATGGCCTTTTTGCTGCTAAACCTTTATTGAAAATCCCAGGCAAGTTAATAAGCTTTTCTCCCTGCTCTGCAATTGCAACATCTATTTTCCCAAAGACTTCATGATTACTGTACTTGCCTGGGGCAAATCTAGTCAGTACTTTATGTTTCTGCGCCATTCTACATGTGTTTTGCAGTCCTCTGTTTCGACAACACGTAGTGGGTAAAATTGGCATTTCTTTTGCATACAAGACAGACTTTAAACATTTCTTATAAATTGGATATTGGTGTTGACTGGAGGGACTCGGGTCAGTGAGACCTGAGTTTTCTGAACGAATGGCTGGGTTTTCAGAGAGATTTAGATATGTGAAAATGAAAGGGAATGTAACCATAACAGAAAGCCTCTCGGCAGGTTAAAGGCCTCACTCATACAGTTAAAATGTAGTTCTGACCTTAGTATATAAAGGGGCTTTGAAAAGCCCTGCTGACTGCTAGCTGTGTGTTTAGATGTGAAAATGCCTTTTAAATTCAGGTCAAGATGCCTAAAGTGGATCTGTAAGAGAATGTTACTTTGGTTTTCTCAAGCAGGTTTGTGTGTTGTTCTCAATTTGAGACTCATGTAATAGTACCAGTTAAGCTGAGTATTGTGTATACACATGGCTTACAGAGGAATATCCCAGTATTTCCAAGCATGTTCATATTCAGCAGCATCAGTTAGGATCAACAAGCTGTAAAATGCCCAATTCACAGTAAATTTGGAGCTGAAGGGTTATGTATGTGAGGGAACAGTCACTGGAAGAGATGAAAAGGAGGGGGTAGCAGGAAAACAAGAGAAAATTATTGACAGCTTCTGCATGCTTTCTTCTATATATTTTGCTAAAATTCCACTTGCTTGTGAGCTTTTCAGGATGTTCTAACTTTGATCATAATCCTTTGGGATTTAGGTAAGAGCAATATATAGAAACTGCCTAACCAATGTATATAACAAGGGAAATGATGCTTACCTACTTAGGAAGCAAGTGGAGATTGATAAATGGAAGGTCTTACATGCAGGAAGATTAGTTAGCAACAATGTCTTTTCCCATTTGCTCCCTACTGCAAATGTGGCTGCAACACTGCGCTGTCAGCTGCAACTGATGTGTAAAAAGCTGCTCACACATTCAAACCGTAGCTTTACTACAGGCAGAACTGAGTAGGCCTATAGGGTTCTGTTATGACACTATTGCCAGTTCACCACTACCCAAGCTGCATCTTGTAATGCAGTACATGGAGAATGATTCCAGTAGCTACACTTGCATGAAATACTTCTTGCTTTAGTGTATTCAACGAAGCCCTGCAAGTCAGCTTTCATCCCTAAAGGTTTTAAGCTGTAACTTTCCTTTGGGTGGACTTTATGGATGTGCTTTATCTGAATAGGCCTGGAGGGGTAAGTGCAATGCCATATAAACTCGAACTGATGGATCTATTGCTAGAGCTCTGTAGTATGGAAACCCTACAATTAGATTAAAAAGGGCAAACACGGTTTTTCATCTTGTGTTCAGTATCGGCCATTCCTTTTTCTTTTTCCTGAAACATCTGACTTTTGCTTAAAGAAAAGGCTGCCACACAAGTCAGCCTTGTTTCTTGGTATAGGTCATGGAAGATGGTGCTTTCTCGGCCCTTCAGCTTCATATTTCTTGTTGCTTTCAGGTCTCTTAAATTGTTCATATTTTTAACATGAATTTTCCTGAAAGATGCTTTTCTTTGGATAAAAAGACCAAAACAAACCTCAATTCTAAGCAATAAAACTGCAGGAATGGTGGAAATGAGATCTCACATTTCCCATTTGTTGCAGCAGCCTAGATACATGCAGTAAAGGCTGCTGCTGCAAACAGTGCTGCCTTACAGCTCAAGAGCACCTTTCATTACAAAGTGCTTTTTAAAGACGTTATATCCAGAGATGACTGCTGTCCTGTACTAACCAGTAGTCAGGGGGAACTATAGCTCTTAGTCTTGATTACTTTGAAGCCAGCCTCCCTCCTGTGCTATCAAATAGCTCTGGGCACCAGCAGTGACATGGCAATACAAGCTGCCCTTGGATATCACTGCCAGCAACTGAGAGTATCCATAAAATCAAAATCTTGCAGTTGTTTGCTGGCAATATAATGTGAGGGCAGGCTCATTTGCTGGCGTCACAAAGTCCTGGGTACCCCTAAGCTCTACCTTCTCCTTTATAGTTCACCATCAAGCTCCCCCATGGAAAAGTACTAAAGTACCAATTTCTCTTGACAAGGACATAAGTCATGGTTGTCCTGCTGAGATTAAGGCCTAGGGTTCCTGGGTTTGTCACCAAGCATGCTGCTTCATGCAGTTTGCAGGGTTTCACCAGGTATGTGGCTTGCATTTGTCTCCCTGCTCTTGGTCTGCATATACAAAGTATTAAGGAAAGTTTGCAATCCAGAAGCAGAATGGGGCCAGGTCTCTCTCTGTGCCATGAGCATAATGTGCATGTCAATCTTTGGGTTCTCCAGAGCAGAAGCTGTCAGCTATGGTGAACTGATAAGCTACAAATAAATTGACAACTAAAGAGTGAGCCAGCAGACCACTGGGCTCTTTCTCACTCATAGCTGTATTGGCATTGGAAGTCATCTGGGGAAAGGAGAAGGATTTAACCCCACTCACTGGCACGTTTTCACTGTGTATGAGATGTTTTATAGGACTGTGCTGGTACTTGTTAGAAGATGAGGCCTCGATGAGTATCCTCATCAGTCTTCTTAATCAATCAAGGGTAGCATCCAGCCCCTCTCTCAGTCCCCTACATGTGTCTCTTGGGTGGGAGGGCTGGATTCTCACACTGTCAGCCTGAAACTGCTTGGGTGATGGATCTGTTAAGAATCCTGTCTGCTTGTGATCCTTCCAGCCCTTTCATCTTGACGTGAATGACAATCTGTCACAGCCTGCCTTAGCCATATTGGTGACATCTGACCCTAGAGGGGGAGTTGACAAGGAATGGGAATTCTTCTGAGGTGCAGCTTCTGCCTGGGGAAGCAGTGCCAGCTCTGCACCATGCTGTAAGAGATGCCTGGGCACTTTTTTGGCTTGGATTTAAGTGTATTTCATGTACCTTGTTCTTTGCTACTACTTTGAAGCTAATTTAATTTAGAGCTATAAAGAATAGGTTGATTTTCTTTTTTTAAGATACAGCTGTCTTTCCTGTAGTTCTTGCACACAAGAGAGAGCAGGATACTTGTTAGGATGCCTGGAGGATAACCCTGAACTGACTCTTCTTTCTGGGAGGCAGAGATAAAAGAGGCTGGAAAGCTATACCTTTTCCAGTGATTTTTAATCTAATAGGCTCCATGGAGATGCTTGGATGATGCTACAGTTCAAACATTGAGCTGAACCTTGGAACTGAGATACGCTTATTGTGTTAGACATGAGAACAAGACAGGACTTAGCACTGGGGTTTCCACATCACAACTATAACTTCTGTACAAGGAGCAGTGTGTCTTTGGTGAGCTGAAGTCAACGTGTTCTCCAAAAGTGCAACACAGAAGAAAACTTGCTCCTGGATCTGTTGTAGGGTTAAATAGCAATGAATCATCATCACTTCTTCTCCTGTTAAGTCTTGCTGGCTATTAGCATTGACTTTGGCACCTGTGCCCACATTTTTCCTCACAACTCTCCTCTTAGAGTTAATAGCCATATAAATTTTTAAAGATGGAGAGGAAATACTGCTGAGTATGCATTTAATTTCTGTACCTTTTTGTTTGCTCACTTGTTTTATTCAGCAAAATGAACTGCATCGCAAAAAATAAGTTCCTTGGAAGATGTGTGTTTGTATCAAGGTCAGTGAGTGCTTTTCCAGGAGAAAAAGAGCTGGTCACTGGAACTGAAGTAACCATTAGAAAAGGAGCGTGTGATTCCTACTCCCTTTCCTTCAGCATTACATCGAAAGCACATCTGTGCCCAACAGCTGGATCTCCAAACTCCACCTGTTGGCAGTGTGTGAGACATTGCACTGTGATCAGGCTTTGCCTTTAGCACAGTTATAATGTCTAGCTAACAAGCTGGAGTCGAAGTGGACATAATGATTGGTGGTTTTGCGTAAGTCCTAGACCAGAAGTGCCATGAAAATGCCAGTGGCATAAGCAGCTTCTTCCCACCCATATTTCCAAGACCTTTTAAGACTTTAAAACAAAACAAATCACTGTGCAAGTGCCTGCAGATCTGTATTTCTGGGCCCCAAGGGAAATAACTATTCAAGGCATCTGTCTCGGATGAGATCTACCTTCTGGTAGAATTTATAAAGCACCTATTGCTGTGGTGCCTACATGTTGTTTCTAAATGTCTCGCAGTTGTCAAATGTGAAATTGTCTTTTAAGTGAGTTGCTCTGTGACTGTATAAACTCCGATAGTTAAGTACAAGTCCCAGTGGTTGGAGGCAAAATGCAGCCAGACTTAATTCCTCTCAGAGACAGGGGCTATGGAAGCTTAGGGGCTTTAAGCCTGTAAGCTGTAATACCTCAAGCCCTCAGTCAGGGTTCCCATTGTGAAGATGCTGTACAAATATTTATTGCATGGTCACTGCCCCATGCTGCCTGTGATATAAATAAATGTGACAGCAACAAGTGAGTATACTGTGAAATAGCAGGGTGAAGTGTAAAAGGAGAGAGCATGCAGGTTGCCAGGCAGAGACAGAGCCTTTCCTTACATTTCTATAAAAATAGTGCTTTACATCTTTATTATCCAAGTGTGATTGCCTTTAGGAATTAGATCAGGCATCAAGTGGAAGAGGTGTTTAATGAAGCACCAAATCATTAACTTTCATTCAATAATTTGAAGATGTTTCATGTTTAAGCATGTAAGAGATACAATCTCACAGGAGAAGGGAGGCTGGTTAAATTACTTGCAAACTGATTTGCAGAACCCTGTTGCATCATTTCTTTGTTCAGTCTTTGCCTTCTCTGCAGTTCCCTGTCCACAGTTCCAAGCTGGTCCTGAACAGGTAGGAACCAATGCCAATGTGTCCTATGAGTCTTAAAATTCACAATCCTTTCATGCAGTCCACCATGCATCTTTTCTGTAGTGAGTTTTTTATTTTCAGGAGCCTTTCTTTTTAATACTGGGGTGGAACAAATAAATATGAGACAGAAATAGAGGCACAACATTGTCCGTCCTACTGCCCAGCACTAAAACCTGTGAGCTGAGATCAGAGCAGAGAAGACAACCTAAGAGGTCCTGGCTTTGTCTCCTCTGTCTGCAGTGATTTCCAGTAATGCTGTTATGGAAGCTCAGACCTGAAAGGGTGATCCAGGCATAAGGCTTCTTTGTCTGGGCTTTCTAGCAGCCCAGACAAAGGAGTTCTGGTGGCTAATCCAATTGTGCTTTGGCTTGGGAAGTGGAGTTTTTCCTATGTTTCTCCTGTTTCCTAAGCACAGGATCTGGAAGTTGTATTTGTCTGTCTGCCTGCTAGTTGTACTCCTGCCCAGATATCCAAGCTGCTGACTTGGAAACACTTCAAAGATTTCCGTTCTTCAGATTGGCTGTCTCGACTGCTACTAAGGGGAGTTTTTAATGTTTTGTGATTACGGAGCAGCATTTATTATAATGCCTTTTAAGATGGGGCAACTTTATTTATACATCCTTCTTTTTCTAACGTAGAAGTAAATCTCCGTTGAGATACACTGGGTTTGACAAAACCGCTAAGGTTTTACTGATGTATTTCCACAAAGAATAAAAAATCAGGGGAAGGCATCTGGACAGATTTGGCAGATTTTTTCATTATTTCTTTTTTTCCCCTCATTCCTTTTTGAGACAAATGCAGAGTTCTACAGCAGGCACGTTATCAAATTCTCTGGTCGAGCATATGGCTCATCAAGTTATCTTTCTTGTGCTCTTAAACTTTTTCTCCCAGTCCCATCTTCCCTCTCTCCCATCCTTGCTCTCATGCACAATTTATCTCCTTTCTCTCTGTCTTCCTGTCCCAGGCTTAATCATGTCGTTATATCTTCTGATAGCAGGAAAGATGCTGTTGGTTTGGCATGTGGTATTAAGAGGTGCTGATATCACAAACACCACTTGCTTGGCTTGCTGTAAGCTTGCTCCTGTTTTTGGTGAAAGTCTGTTGTGTGTTCTCTTCTACAACTTATTTGTTTTCCATAGGGTGTTTTGTATGTTTGAATTTGGTCAGCATCAAAGCTAAATAATATTCTGGGGATAGTTGCTGACAGCTGACTTAAAGTGTAAATTACAATGCTGATTTAAAGTCCAAACTTAGAACAAATGCGGGTAGATAACTCTTTACATGATTTAGGTGTGAATTCCTTTCCTAGGGTAATTGTGGATGCTAAAACTTAGCATAAGTTCAAAAGTGCACAGAAAACTATATGGACACAAAATCAACTGGGAGCTTAAAAGCCTCCCAAGGCACTATTGATAGCATATGAAATCTCTGGACTGCAGATTGCTGGAGTCCAAGTCTGTTCTGCAAGTTCTAGCACTGTTTTTGCTGTGGTCTTGCATGCTTCCTTTGGACCATTTGGCTTTTCAGCTTAAGCTGATGCAGCTCATCTTTTCTGGTCTGGTTAGTTAACCTTGTACTTGGAATTCCTGTTTCTCATTTCACTTCTATTTTATCTATGATTAAAATTTAGAGATATAAGACTACAGTCATTCATGGGTCGCTTTTTTTAGACACTTTCCTCATTGACAACTGAGGCTAGCAGTCCCATTATAAGCAATTCAGGCTCCCTTTTCAAAGTCGTTAGGTTGTTCATCCCTTTGCTGCCAAAAGGATGTTTCAGAGCTTCATTTTCCAGTGCTTAAAACCCATCCTCTAATTTCTAGTTGAATTTTATTCATAGCCATTTTATATCCATTTGTTCTTGTGCCAGCTTTGTTCTTTAGCTTAAGTAGTTCTCTGCCTCCCTCAGTGTTTACTTCTCCCTCACACAGTGTGTCTATGGAGAACAATCAAGTCACCTCTTAACCACCATTTTGCTAAGGTGACAAAACTGTGGTCTTCAAGACTCCTCTTGAGGTAAATAGGTGAATCTCCTCTAACATAATGATTTCCTTAGCACTCTTCTGCACGGTTCCTCCTGAACACTGCACACAGCTATTCAGGTGAAGCCTTGTATGAAGTTCATGCTTTCCCCTCTCCACTGGCTGTGGCTTTCCTGAGACCTGATCTGTCCTTTCATGGTTGTCACCCTACTGGGTCGTGCTTGTCCTCATCCTCTAATGGCCTCATATATCCAGGGTGTCCTTCTTCTCATTTCTAAATTATGAGACCCTGCTCATAACAGCAATTCCTATGAAACCCTAAATGTGTAACCTTGCACTTTGACTATTAAATTTCAACACATTTCTATTGCTTTAGCATTCAAGAACATCTTGCTACTCTTGAAAGGTATTCTGAACTCTCTGCTATTGGCAGCAGCTCCTGACTTCACACAGTCAGCAGATTTTGTTAGTATACTCTGACTTTTTGTGCCAAGGTGTCCTGGGTTCAGCAGTAGCAGTCATTTTTCTCCTCCTTAGTAGCTGGTGCAGTGCTGTGGTTTTGACTTTCAGC